>CAOJBK014425707.1:0-10399 GCA_948294925.1 Codiaeum variegatum | reverse complement strand
TTCCTCTGTCATTAGGGCATATGCGTGATTCAATTTTGGAATTGTTTGAACTTTCCAATTCATTCAAATCACCATGGCATATAATACTCCGCCATAGCTTCTTCTTCAATATTGAATGATCTATATAAACTTCCCCTGTATCCAAGCATATATGGTGTACATTCTTCTCAAAATGAATAAATTTCAGTCCTCAAACCTCTAAAAACAACATAAAACCTATTTTCAATCTCCTTATTCTTCCTTTATTTCCATTGATTTTCTTGAATTTTTTTAATTGTTGGAATATATAAATTATTATAGTATTTTCAATGGAAATTGATTCTACTGAATTTTTGGATTTTGAATGTAAATGGATTAAGATCATTAGGGTTTAGGGTTTATATTACATTTCAATGACTGTTAGATTATTTGTTAAGATTATTACCGTTAGATTATTTCCCTTAATTGACCAATGTTTAGAAATGTTAATTTGTTGTTTGATTTCCTTTTCAGAAACATGATTACTTGTTCCAACATCCTAATTATTTTGATCTTTGATTTGGTTATTTAACAAATAGTATTAGGAGTGAGAAAATTGTAGTTCCAAGTAATCTGTCAAAATTAAATGAAGAGTGAGAGTTGTTTTTAAATTCAAATTCTAACTAGTGTTAAAGGTATATCAGTCATTCGAAAATATGCAAATGACTTAAATATCCTTAATTTATTAATAATTATTTATAATGGCAGTTCTAAATATTTAGATTTTATACACCGAGCTTTATTAAAAATCAAAATATCAAATATAAAAAATTACCATATTAATGTGGAACATTAAAAATTGAACCATTAAATCTTAGATTTCTAGATGAAACATTTGTTTTATAACAAAATAAAGATAATTATTTTAACTTAAAAAAATAAAGATAATTATGTCATATTTATTTTTTATAATATTATATGATTAAATTTGGATAAAAGCTCAATTTTTTCTTAATTTTTTTTCAAATGTCCAATTAAGTATAAAATTAACTTTTGATTCAATTTACTCTTCTAACTTAAAATATTAGACCAAATCACTTGAATTATGTCAAATTAGGTCAATTTTTAATTACAATTTAAGTCTATTTTATTAAATTTAGCATAATTAAAATAATTTAATCTAAAATTATAAATTAAAGGAATAAATTGAACTAAAATTTAATTTTATTTTTAATTAGACATTTTTTAAAAATTTAGGGACATTCAACTTTTATCCTTCAAATTTAATATTGGTAATTTTCCATTACTACTGTTTAGGAGATTTATCATACCCGTTGCAGTAACATTTTATTTTTGTTCCCAAAGATATAATGTTACGCGTGTCAATTTCTTACAGGGTTCCATTTAATTTTAATGAAAAAACCAAGGTTTTTAAGCCTAACAAGTCCTCTGTTTTCAAAGATTTTTTTTTTCTTTGAAGTTATTTGAATTTTCATTTTCTAAGTCACAAGAAATCAAATTTGTTAGAGAAGTAAAACAAGAAAAGCAAATTCATGGAAGTCTCTTGGAGTTCTACCAACTCTTTACATAATTTCTCTACAAACCCAATAAAATATACATATTATTAGTAGATAATTTCGTTTGAGTTGATCAACATATTATTTACTACTTGAAAAGTAAATAACCAGACAAATCTCTTTCTTTCTGTATTTTTTTCTACATTTCTTAAATTTCTAATACAGGCTTTTCTTGACTTTCATCATCATATCTGGGTTCTCTTGATTCCTTTAATTTCCTCCAAAACTTCTAGATTTTTGGGTTTGCTCTGTTTTTTCTCTGTTTTTGTTCTTTTACCTTCAATTCCCATTTTGATACAAATTTTATCTGCTCTAATCTCTCAAATACTTAAAAAAATCTTAAATTTTGGGGGAAAATGAAGTGTTTTCCTTACTTCAAGGACAAATCAAGCAGCAGGCAACAAAGATCAGCACCAGAGTTGAAAGTACAGAGAAAATCAGAGTATTCAGAGACAGAGCATAGAGTAGCCAAAACATCCTGCTCAGAACCATCACCTCGTAAAATCCCTCAATTATACGAAGAGAAAGCTCATAATTTGCGAGAATTTTCATTCTCAGAGCTGAGAAAGGCTACCCATGATTTCAACAGACTATTAAAAATTGGAGAAGGTGGATTTGGAAGTGTTTATAAAGGCTCAATTAAGCCTGCTAATAACAATGGTGAGCCTGTTATAGTTGCTATTAAGAAGCTCAACAGAGATGGGTCACAGGTATATTCATTTTAACCAAATCCATAAATTTCAAATTTATCATAAAAATGGAGACTTTAGTGTTTTAGTTTGTAATTGTGTGTTAAAGCAATGCAGGGTCATAAACAATGGTTAGCAGAAGTTCAATTTCTAGGTGTGGTGGAGCATCCAAATCTAGTGAAACTAATAGGCTATTGTGGTTTTGATGGAGAAAGAGGAATCCAAAGACTACTTGTATATGAATTTATGCCAAACAAAAGCCTTGAAGATAATCTCTTCAGCAAGGCGTACCCTGTACTTGCTTGGGAAACAAGGTTACAAATACTACTTGGAGCAGCTCAAGGATTGACTTATCTACATGAAGGCTTGGAAGTTCAGGTTCTCTTCTAAAAATAGGATTAATCTTTGATTATTGTCCTTTTTTCTTTAGCTAAATTGCTTTCACTTGTACAGGTTATATATAGAGATTTTAAGTCCTCAAATGTTTTGTTGGATGAGAATTTTAAGCCTAAGCTTTCAGATTTTGGACTTGCAAGGGAGGGACCAGAACCTGGAAGAACACATGTTTCCACAGCAGTAAGCCTATTTTATTTTCTATACAACTGTAAATTTTTTTTTAAAAAAAAAACAACATTTAAATAATTAGTTTTTGATGATCAGGTAGTGGGGACACATGGATATGCAGCTCCAGATTATATTGAGACAGGACATCTCACAGCTAGAAGTGATGTGTGGAGTTTTGGGGTGGTTTTGTATGAGATTCTTACTGGGAGAAGATCACTGGAAAGAAACAGGCCAAGAGTGGAGCAAAATTTACTTGAATGGGTAAAACAGTTCCCTCCTGACAGTAAAAAGTTTGGGTTAATAATCGACCCCCGACTTCAAAATCAGTACTCCATGAATGCAGCTCGAAAGATCGCTAAGTTAGCAGACAACTGTTTGTTGAAGAGTGCAAAAGATAGGCCAAAGATGAGTGAGGTTGTAGAGTGTTTGAAGCAGATAATTCAGGATTCAGATGAACAAGCAAGCACGTCTCAGGAAAGTTTCTTACTTTCCTCTGAAATTGGGAGTGAAACTCAGTCTGTTGATTACAGTAAGAAGGCAAATCAATTAGAGGCCACTGAGTCTTGGAAAAGAAGGATGACCCACTTGGCAAAACTTGGTGAGAATGTAGAGGGTGTAAGTAGAAGAAGATTTATGATTATGCAAAGAGCCAAAATGGTTGAACAGATTTGATTTGTTTTCCTTTTGGGACTAACTATTGTTAGAGAAATAGAGTTAAGGTATTAGTATAGAAAAATGTAAAGTATGATAATGCCAGTTGTATTTTCCTTTTTATTTTCCCTGGTAACAGATGATATGAAAACTTGAGAATCATAACAAGAGGAAAATTTCTATTCCTTGGTAATTTTATGTTCTGTATTAGATGTTTCAAGCACAACAAGGTTTTCCAAGATAACAAGTTACAGTCAAAATACAAACTCAGCCTTTCTAAGCACATAATCAGTTTCCGCTTGAAGACTACCCTTGAAAATATCTGCAAATTTAGGTGGAACCTTGCGTTTTCATCAATGTCTTCAAGATTATCACCAGAATGTTGCTGCAAATTCAACAGTTAAAATGCAAGAGCCATTTCTTGCAGCATAAAAGGCCGAAAATCTCTTATTGTTTTAAAAACGGCTGCAGGCCACATCTTCGGTCATAAATATCATCTGCAGCTACAATCATGGTTCTCACTGTCAATTTGAACTCTTTCAAGTTAATACCTGGCACCAAGGGATCATGTTACAACCACAGACTAATACCTTAAAGGAAGTAGGGAAGGGAGGGCTGATAAGCAACAACACCCAGTAACATCCCCCAAACCAGCTAAATCATGAAAAGCCATTTTATGGGAAGAATAAATACAAATAACAAGACACGGTATATAATCACCATGAAAAGACAATTTTCTTTAAGCCCCTCATCTCTGTTTGCCATAAAAAGTTTAGGAAAAAGAAATTGTAGCCAAAAAGAATAACCAAAAGGGTCATTATGAACTTCAGATTCAGGTAACTAAGGCATAGTTGGCTAGAAGAAACAACTATTTCTTTCTCTCAATAAAAAATGGGTTCTCATATTAGAACGTAATAAGAAGAGTTTACCTTACAATTCATATCCCCAAAACTCAAAATGTAGTACCATCATGGTAAGCTGCTTATAATGCTCAATCCTCCGCCAATCCACATCACTTTGATGGCAAATTTACTTAATAGAAGTAATGAAGACCTGAAACAAACAATGACAATCATTTCACCGTAAAAAGGCATTCTTGGTTTCAAAAAAGAAAAAAAAAGCATTCTTAATGAAATGAATCTGTATGTTAAGAAAGAGAGAACGCACACAAATGTGCGGACACACAAATAATGTGTGTGTGTGTGTATAGGGAGAGAGAGAGAGAGATTACATTACCTCCAACTAGAGCCTTCCTTTGGTGATGCGCACTACGATCTTAAATCCAAGCACTTTCCAAAAAATAGATTTAGAGTTCATTGCATTTATCATCTTAATTCCATGTCAATGATCTTGTATTCCAATCACTTGAGAATATGCTTGTAAATTCTTGTTCATGATAAAGGACATGCATGCGCTCCATGACCAACAAAATCAGGTGCCTGATATTATGATAGTGACCAGACTCTAGTCATACTACAAAAGACCATGTAACCACCATCTTATAAGCAACGGAAAATTATCCTCAAGACATAAGGATGGTCATGAAGTCTTTTCTGTCACTTTGATCAATCAAAGACAAATCAGTGTTAAGTCTTTGCTTGGTCATATAGATTCATGGGCTTTACCGGCTCTTGTTTCTGTCTCATTATAGTGCATCTTAGTTAAACTAACCAATTCCACTACTACCACCTCAAGCAGTGGAATGTCAAAATCCACTGCCACCAAAATGTTGCATGCTATCTTGGCAAACTCCAAGAACTGAACTCCTAGAAACTTATCCTGTCAAACGATTTTCAGGATCCACTACTACATCTTCAATCAGTTCAAGTGGATCTTGGCTTACCTTACTGTAAGGTCTACTTCTACGAAAATAGTCATATGTAATATACATGAGTGAATCCAGAAACAGGCTCTTTTCAGTTGTTGCTCTTAATTGTTCAGCATTGTTTTGTATCTTAAGGTAGGCTGCATTCATGATTTTGTAGGAAATTTCATCGAAGGCAAATGAAATCTCACTTAGCTTCTGACCCCATAGTAAAGTCTTCTCTGGCATCCCCTGCTTGCAGAAGTGAGACAATACTAAGTTGGCAGTAACAATATTTGGAACAAAAGCCATCTTAAGCAGTTTTGCAGTTAAAATCATAGCTCGATCCAAAATATCAGTACAAACAACATTCATCATAGTGTTGTATGTTACTGTGTCTGGAACAACACCCACTGAAATAAGCTCATTCAGCATCATAACAGCCCGACTCATTTTTCGATTACTACAGAATCCCTGAATGCGTATATTATAGGTGGTGATATCAGGGTCACATCCACTAGCATACATTTTGTTAACAAAATCATCTGCGCCAACCATGTCATATGCTTTGCAGAACCCACCAATCAATGTGTTATAAGTGATGATATCAGGGAACAGTCCAATACGATACATGTCTGTAAAGATCTCAATTGCAGACTTAATTCTGCCCTCTTTACATAATCCATTAATGATGATATTGATTGTAAAAATATCGGGAAGAAGACCCTTTTGCCTCATTTCTCTCTCTAGCTTCAATGCTTCTTGCATCTTGCAGCAGTTGCAAAATCCATGGATCAAAGAGTTATATACAAAATTGTTAGGCACAAAACCTTTCCTTGACATCTCTAAAAATACTTCATATCCCTCCTCCACAAGACCGGCCTTGGAAAGGCCATCAATAAATGCTGAGAAGGCAACAACATCAGGATACATCCCCTTCGCTTCCATCTCATGCCATAGCCCGTAAGCCCCTGCTGCATCCCCTACCTTGAAGTATCCATCCAAAAGCACTGTGTAAGCAACTTTATTGATGGGAAAACCTTTCTCTATCATCTTATACAAGAGTTCCCGTGCTTCTTGCAGTTTCCCCTTTCTAGTTAAACCCAAAAGCAGAGAACTGCATGTTGAAGACGAGGGAACTAGGCCAAACATAACCATGATTTTATATGCTTTTAAGGCATGTTCTTCTAATCCTGCTTGGCTATAAGCAGCAATTACCGAGTTAAAAGCAATTACACTTGGAGGTATTCCTTTCTCAAGCATTTCCTCTAAAAATTCCATGGCCTCATCCAACTGACCTGCCCAACACAACCCTGCAACAGAAATATCATATAGTGACCACTCAGGAAGTAGACCAGAAATTGACATGCCCCTCAACAGCCTCTCACTATCCTCTTTTCTCCCATACTTGGAATACCCAGCAACCAAAATGTTAAAAGTTGTACCATCGGGAGCCATACCCTTACTCGTCATTTCTTCATACATGATGTTTGCCTGACCAACATCCCTTGCCTTAACATATCCGTTCATCAAAGTGTTATACATCACAACATTTGGAGAAAGACCAACCTCTTGAATCCTATAAAAAATCCTCCTTGCTTCCTCCATATTTCCATCATTGCAAAATGCATTTATAACTGTGTTGAAGGTAACTAAGCTCGGTTTACAACCATTAGTTATCATCAAATTCACCAAGCCAAGAGCATATGATGTCATTCCCAGAATGCAATATGCATGAATCAAAATGTTAAATGAATAAACATCTGGTGGACAATTGAACTTCCACATAACATACAACAAACTCTCACCAACCCGGATATACCCTTTTCGACAAAAGCCTAGAATCATGACATTGAAATTATGATTACAAGGACGGGGACCGTGGCAAATCATACCTCTCAATAACTTCCAAACACTACAATAATCACCAACCCTAAGCAACCAATTGAAAAGAATTGTAATTGCTGATTTACTTGGCCTCACATGGACTTCCCTCATTCTATCCACAATGTGCAGTGCCTCATAACCCATTTCCACATTCAAAAAACTGCGCATGAGAGAATTGAGGACTGAGAAAGCAGACTGGTAATCTTGGTGATTAGACCACATAAACTCCACTAAGTCTCTACTTCTAACTACCCCAATTTTACCAAAAACCCAGGAAATGACATCTTGCGCGAGAAAATGGAAATTCTCGGCAGCCAAGACATGGGCAGCTATGCAACAGGACCGAAGTGTAGCATCGGAATCATTTTGAAATGCGAATTTGAAAAATGCAAAAGCAGATTGATGAGAGTTGAATAGTTTCATGATTTTAACGAGCAAAAAAGGGCAAAAATTCTTAGAAAATGCCTTCAAAAGGTAACCTTTTTGTTGTTTGATTAGTTTAGAGAGTCCATGAACCAGTTTTCTGCGCTCATTCGAATTTAAAGAGGCAAAAGAATTCGAATTTGAAAAAGAAAAAGGTGAAAACTGATGGAAATAATAAAACCTTTGATAATTGGAGCTTGAAGAATAAGAATTAAGCTGGACTAGGGATTTAGGAAGGGACTTGAGCTTTGCGAAGAAAGGGAAAGAGTAGTGTACCTGGTGTAGGGAGCTCCCGACGCGGCGCACATTAGCAGACATCAGGTGCCGCCGGCGGAGAGCGGCTGCTTTAGTAGAGATTAGAGCTTGGAGGAGCGGCGTCGCAGTGGAGACTTGAAGTTAAAAGGCCGTTGCAGTTGCAGATACTTTGGACTTGGCTGGCCCAGACTGGAGCTACAAGATGCAAATATCCTTCTTTTCTTTTTTACTTCCAAATAACATCCCTTGATTCCCTTGAAGTAAATAAATCAGCTTCGACTTGATAAAAGTTCGTTCTCAAACGAGTCAAATTTAAGCTTTAATTTTAAACTTATTTCATAAATAAACTGGATTTGAATTAAAAATAAATTTGGTTTGATTAGACTCAAAACCAGTATGATAAATAGGCTCATGAATAAATTTTTTCATATGTGAAATTTTGAATGAGTGATAAAATTTTTGTTTAATGTATTTTTTCATGGTAAAAATAAACTATCCAATTTAATAAATGAGAAATAACACAAACATATTTTCTTTATACATCAAATAAAATATTTTTTTAAAAATAAATCTCTATTATTTTCATAAATTTAAATCTCTTAGATCTATTTATAGCAAGAATATAAACACTAATAATATCAGTTCTCTTAGCAATTCCAACCTATGCAATTGGATGTTTTCCCTTCCTAAAAACATTTTGTGATAAGTTGAATGCAAAGATTGTCAGATTTTGGTAGAGCAACCAGGTGGAAGATAGAGCATTATCATAAAAAAAGGTGGAGCAGCACGACTAAAGCAAAATCTCAAGGAGGCATGGGTTTTAGAATTATGCATGAATTTAACATATCCCTCTTAGATAAACAAGCTTAGAGATTGATCAAGAACCTACAAAGTCTTTATAGTAAAATTCTTAAAGACTTGTATTTCCTCTACCCTAGCCTGCAAGAAAGTAAAAATTGGACTCAACCCATCATGACTCTAGAGAAGCATAGTAAAAAAAAATCAAAGGCATCCTACCTGTTATCAAATGGCATGTCATCAATGGCAAATATGTAAGAACATGGGAGGATGCTTGGATTTGAAAACTCCCTGAATTTAGAGTTTAGACTCTTCATCAGATAATATCCAGAACTCATACAGAGTTAGGGACCTAATTTCCTATCCCATGAGAAGATCGAACAAGCAGAAGCTCAACCCTCTTTTACCTAGAAGAAGTAAGAGCCATTGCGAAGATTCACATAGGCCATCAGAACAAGAACGATAAGTTAGTTTGGAGTTCTAGTGAAAAGGGGAGGAAACTGTTGAGAAGTTGTACGTCCATCTGGTTGGGAAAATTAGTATGAGAATGCCTCAGACTCAAGGGAAGACTAAGGAAACTTTTGTAAAAAGTTATGGAACACTTATGCTACTCCTAAAGTTGTTAATTTCTTATGGAGAATAGCAAGGAATAATCTGATTACTAAATCCAACTTGTTTAAAAGAAAGCTAACCAATTTTCCCACTTGTTTTGTTTGCAACCATCAAGATGAAACAATATATCACATGCTCTTTTATTACGACAATGCTAGGGCCACCCGGATGATGAGTAACATAGATTTTCTCCCAGAAAGATCAGGAATTAGATCCTTTTTCCAAGTATGGACCCAAATTCAGGAAAAATTTCAAAATGACAAATCCATATTTGCTTTATCTTTCTCTGCCTTTCTTTGTTGGAGTATTTGGAAAGCGATAAACCAAATTATTTTTTATCATTCTTTCCAAGATATGTAGGTATCAATCAAGCAGAGGAGATTGGATGCTTATGATTTTTAAGCTATAAGGAGAATTTAAACCACCCACCCTCAGTAAATAAGGAAGAATCATAGTGTATTAGGAGGAACCTCCCTAGGGATAGATCAAAGGTAACTCTAATACATCCATGGACATGAAGAAATGGAGGACAACTATTGTTGTGGTGTGCAAAGATAATGATTTAAGATTACAATCAACTGTTTCGAGGATTATGCCATGTAATTCAACTCTAGAAGGCAAGGTAAAAGCATTGCTTCCGACAATGTCTCATGCTAAACAGAGGGACATATATGATCTAATTATTTAATTTGATGATTCAGTTTTAATTTCTAACATCCTGTGTTAACTCTAGCATATAATCCTTAGTGATGTATATTATGGAGGAAAGCAGATTTTTTTGTCTTATAAGTTTGTTTTTGTTGTCAAGAACCGACGATAATGCAGCAATACCGCGCACACAAAAAAGGAGAAGAACAATCACACAAGAACTAGAAACTAAAATGGCACACAGATTTACATGGTTCGGCAAAGAACAACCTATATCCAAGGGCAGAGAGATTTCTATTTACAGAGATACAGTACCAGTACAAAGTCTATCTCACAGTGTTTGCCTCAGTTGATCTTTCCTCTCACAGTATACCTTATATATATACATTGATCCATACCATTAGTTCAACTACCCTGACAGTTATCACCAACCCAGTACATTAACCCATACTATTGGTTCAACTACCCTGACAGCTCTCACCAACCCAGTACATCAGATGTATACATACACGCAAGGTCCATACTGCATGAGG
>CAOJBK014422727.1:0-15847 GCA_948294925.1 Codiaeum variegatum | reverse complement strand
TACTAAACTGCTCATAGATCCATTACTGACTTGGGCGTCGGAGGATCATAGCCAGGCTCAGGCCTGGCCCTCTAGCTCATAGCTGTTCATTTGTGCAGGTCTCTACAACCGACCATACCAGATCCAGACTCAAGATCAGAGTTGATTAGTCAAGGACCTATCAATAATAATAATAATAATAAGAAGAAGAAGAAGAAGAAGAAGAAGAAGAAGAAGAAGAAGAAGAAGTTGACAATAATGATGATGACTCTTGCACGTGTGCATGTGAATTTTTTTTATTAAAAAAAGAGAGGGGATTACATATTATGAAAGCAGAAGCTTTCTTTTCTCCATAAAATACGAAGTGTAGAGTAAGAGTAAGTTTTAGGGCAGATAAAATTAAAAACAAATAAATATTAATAAATTGTTTTGAGGCACTCCGACCTCCGTTTCAAACGATTTTGATATCATCGTACCTTTTATTTTATAAACTTTTATAAAATTAATTTTTTACGAATTATGAAGATTGTTCTAATAAAATACCTTATTTTCAAATTTATTAGTTTTTATCATAATAATCGATATAATTTTCTATCGGAACGCTGTAGAAAAATTTTCAAAAAATGAAATTTACATTTGTTATTTTATTGCAGCTCCATTAATACAAATTTTATAAAAAAATCGACGCTGGCAAATAATCGAGGAATAATAAGTTATTAGTCAATTATTACCGCATTTTAATCGATTATTAATTGATTTTTGATATGTACAACTATATAAATATTTATTAGAATATTTTTATCTTAGAATTATATTTTTGACCTTAATTAAAAATATTTTAATAATTAAGTATCAATTATATAACAATTTCTAGTAAATTCATTTGTAGGTCTATAGGATCGGCGAGTTATGATTAAGGATTGGAAAGCTTATTTGAGCAAATTGATATTTAAGAGGTGAGTTTATGTGTTATGTTATAGTAAAATGATCAAATTTGCAACTTGATATGATTTTGGCAACCTAACTAAAAGTCTTGTTATTTGACATTTTAATGTCTATTAACCTTATTATTATGTTTTTTAAATTTTATTGAGATTATTTAACTAGTTTTACATTTCATTGTGTTAAACCATTGGATTATTTATTTAAACCTAAATTATTACCTTAACTATTTAAGCTATTTGAGCTATTAAATTATTGATTTGACATTATCAATATGTATATGGCATAATACTTTTACTAATGGGATTTATACAATTAGGCTTGTGCACAAGTGACTGAACTAATATAGTCAGATTTATCAGTGCCCTACCTAGAGAGGACTATGCACTCTGGGCATATGCTCGGCCAAGTATACGTATTCGAGGTGACATAATTCCCTTGCTTATTTTACGACATTTTTGTGACCGTTCTGTTACGGCACTATGCGGATGGCATTTGTACCTCATCCATAATGGCGTTCTGTTATATGTTTGAGTTATATTCATATGAATTATTTGATTTTGTTTTTAGCCTATATTGCTTATTTATAGCCATATATTCTATTATCACATGATATTGATATCCTGTTTCATTGGATTGACGCATAAACTCACCGAAATGAAATATCTCATCTTTATTTATGATGATTTCAAGAGTTAGGGTTGGTGAGGACAAGCCTAGAGACATTTGAGCTTCTTGGTTTCATATTTATCCACCAGAAAAATATGAATACTAAATATAATATTCGATGTATATGTTTGTATATTATGATCTAGAATGCTCTGTAGTACCAAAAAAGTTAGAATTTGACTCGTATTTATGTATGATATATTTTATGATGTAGTGTGATATGATTTTTTGGGAACCCAGGAGGGATCATATGTATTGATATTGCTTTTGAAATGACTTTAGAAGTGCTATATTCTATTTTTATTTCAGGGAGCTAGTCCCAATTTTAGGCGAAATTCTGCCGAATTTTCTTTAAAAATCTAGCAATTTCTAATATGTGCAATATTAACGTGATAGTTGTTATCTTGATCCTGGTTAAGGCTTAGAATTGGGGTTTTATGGGTATTTGGTGGTCTTAAGTCTACCATACTTATGACCATCATATCTCCGGTTAGGGGGTGTGGCGAAGATTTTGTGAACCAATAAGGCTATGGAGGAAATGTATCGAGATAATTTAGAGAAGATAAAGATGATGAAAAAGAAGATCATTTTACCAGTTGTCATGGGACGCCTTTTATAGGCTTCCGTTGTACGATTGTGCATGAGATTAGACGATCCATAAGCCTTCTTGATGAGAAAGGGTATTATTGGATGATATTGTTTGTTTGTTAGTGACGTGACACTTGGTAGTTGGTACAAAATGTGAAATATACCCTGTTATATTAGTGTTAAAGGGTAATTTTTTCTAATTTGGGGTGCTTGAGAGTACATTCCTAATATAGGCGTGTTGTGGCAGGATTGTGTACCGTACCTCCGTACTAAGATAGTTAGGCTAATTTGTCATATTTTTCTTCGGACGCTCTTTGGTCTGTGCTTTTGAATTGGGGTCCGTGAGGAACAAGTGCTTAGGACATGGATTTGTCTGCGTGGAGGGTTACTACCTCTCTGGACGTTGGGGATCCGAGCCCTCCTTTTCTTATTCGAATCTCATATTGAGTTTGAGTCTTTCCTTATGAGAGCCATAAATTGGCCAGAAGTGTGATCCGGACTACGAAGACCTATTATTATTATTTTAATTTTTTTTATATTAATTGGGCTTTGCCTCTCTTTCTTATGAACGGAGTTTAATGTTTTGGAAAAATAAAAAATAAAATCTCAAGGTGAAAAAATGTTTTTTTTTTTTAAAAAAAAACTATACTCAATTTGTATAATCCCCACTCAGTTTAATATACACATTCTGATTTCAATGCACATTTTAATCAATTTTCAGACCAAATGCCTTAGTAATTGTTTCTGTCAAACGATTATAATAATTGATACGAAGAGCATACAGAAATTAGCATTCTTCCGTTGAAATGCACTCCAATCTTTTCTACTTTTAAATCATCATTAGATGTACTTTGATTTTATTTTAAACGTGTACACTAAAATTCGTTTTTCCTTCTAAGCTACTAATAATTTTCTTTCGATTTCTGACCGTCCCTTCAAAGGAATGCAACACATTTCTTTTAATAGGAAATACATTATAAATAGATTAAATAAGTAACTTTAAATAAAATATTTTTTTAAAAAAATTCTTACTTTTATATATATATATATATATATATATATATATATAAATTAATTATTAAATTATAAATAATATTAAATAAAAAAATATAAATCAAAACTCTTTTTATATTATTATTTTAAAAAATAAATATTAATAAAAATATGATATTTTTTAAATTTTTTTTATTTAATCTATTTTATTATAATAATAGAATATAAATTTATTGATAAACAGATATGTACTTTATCGTTAAATAAAATCTCGGTGTGCAAAAGAATGCAACACATTAACTATATTAATACTTGGCAATATCTTTAGAAGACATTATCTACTTAAAAGTTATTAGACTATGTACATCTAAATGAAATTATATTTGGATTTATAGTACGAATCCAACATATATTTAGAGTGAAATTTGAATGCTTAGCAAATTATGATGCCTATATAAGTTTTGCTGGTAATTAATGTCAGCATGACAAATGGGTGACCTTATGGATACTTTAATCAAATATCGAAATAGTTAAATTATTGAGGTGACAATCCAAACTCAGAATTAAATAATAATTTTGAAATGAATCTGATTCATTATGATAATTTATAAATCAATCAATCATAATTTAACATATTAATATTTAATAATTAATTAAAAATTAATATTAAAATTATATTTTTAAATTAGGATGTTATTTTATAAATACACTCTTCAATAATAAGATATTTTATAATTACTTCACGAGTTACTGTTTTATAGTCTAATCTGGTGGAGTATGTTCACCAAAGAAAAATTCCAAAAACAGGTTATATCTGCATGTCCCTTCACGTGGTTAATCACGTCTTTGTATTAAATATCAATTGTTTATGTTTTGTTCCCAAACCCACCCACTCACACGCATGGACTAAAAGAAATATTTAACTAAAAAATATTTCAACGATTCTCAAATTAGTGTGTTTTAAATTTTACAGTCTTCAAAATAATACTTTTGCTCATTATTTTTTTTAGTATATAATAAAAATTGTAAAACAAAAAAAAAATTATAAAAATATTTTTAAAAATAAATCAAATGATACCATGCATACATCATAATATTCTTATATGTTTAAAAAATTAATGATCAAAGACACTGAGGTCCTGTCAAAACATCTTTGCTGTAACAAAAAAAAAAAACATTTGACTTTGATTTTTAAATTTCAAAAGAGACAATATGGATAGATGTAGTAAATTATTTTCTATTCGCTCATGTAAGAACAGTTTGAATATTTTATAAAATTACGCTTCATTGAATCTGAAGCTCACAGCTTGCACGAAAGCAACAGTATTTCAATGTTATTAACGAAAATTGATCAAATTGTAGCACTGAGGCAATTTCAATTTATACACACACATATTGAAAAGGCTTCCGATTATGGAGTTCTTATTCTAGTCCACGAAAAAATAGGTTTTAGTGGGAAGTGGTGCAAGCAAATCTTATTAACGTTGTTCCTTCTGGCGGATTCTAGTTTTTCAATGGTGTCAAACAAGGTTGTCATTTATCACCTTTCATGTTTATTGAGCCACTTTCCCTTCTTCTCAACAAGATGTGCAAGTTGCAGTTACTCTATGGTATTCATTTTCCTAACAGTGGTCCTACCATCACTCATTTACTTTGTGTGGATGATATGCTTTTGTTCACGACACTTTTAATATCAAAGTTCCTTTCCATTGACATAATGTTGAGGTGTTTCTCTCTTGTTTCTTGATTGAAGATTAATTTTTATAAGAGCTCTGTCATTGGGATTGGCACCAACTGAGAAACTTTACAAGCTATTGCTTCTTCTGTCTCCTGTAAAATCAATGTCTTTCCTTTTACCTACCTTGGTCTTCCACTTGGTGCTTCACTCAAGAGGATTATTACCTGGCAACCCACCATTAAGAAAATTCAGAATCGTGTTGCTGAACTATGTCATCGGTGACACAATAAAGATGAACAATGTCACTGATGACATAATTAGATTAAAGCTTTTTCGTTTTTCAATATGGGATAAAGTCAAGACATAGTTACAATCTCAAGCTCCAGGACCAACTACTACATGTGATGGCTTGACAAAGGCATTTTTAGTCAAATGCTTTCCTCCTTGCAAGACGAAAAAGCTGAGAAAGGACATCACTAGCTTTACTTAGTATGATGAGGAGTCTCTTTCTGAAGACTAGAATGTTTTAATGAGCTACAAAGGAGATGTCCTCATTATGGAGTTCAGGATTGGCTTATAGTGCCGTCATTCTACGATGATTTAGCGCCATAAATTCTAAGTACAATATATGCAGCATCTGGTGGTGCATTGATGAAGAAGAATGAAGATGAGGCATTTGAGTTGATAGAGGATATGGCATCAAACAATTATCATTGGTATAGTGAATAGGGTCTTTGAAGAAGGATAAATGAGGTATAGTGTGTCAATGTTGTCTTCTAAAGTTGATGCTGTGACCAAGGCTTTAGAGAACACTGGTTTGATTTCCAACATACAAGAACTTATGATATGTGAATCATATGGAGGAGGGCACTTGTGAACCTTTAATTTTACACCTCTAGAAATTGGTGGTTGTCTCATGACTCTCAAAAGTTTGGAACCTAACGGGGTCAAGGGGCAGCGCCTTTTGTTACTTCTAGGGCAACTCTCGAGATGAAAATTTTAAATTGCAAGGGTTTACATGGTAAATTTTGCATATTTATATAGGAAATCCTCATTTTGGCACCACTGCATTTGGCCCGTTAATATGAGTCCAACGGATCTAACCGGGCTCAAGTAGAACTTCAAATGGACTTAGAAAACTAAAAAAAAAAAATTGAATTGGACTGAATTGAACCAGACTCAGAAAATCGGGCATAGGAAAAACCCAGGCCCAAAATGACATACACAAGCTTAAACGTTCTCTCCTTATATTTCTATCTAATTCTAGTTTGTACAGAACTAATATGTGGAGTAGCTCTGGTCATGCTCAGGTACTTGAAAACACAACACAAAGAGCCAAAAGATTAAAAATAATTAAATAAAGAGATGGCCATCTTATAAACCAAAAAATTTGGATCAACTTTCAATTATAACCTAAACTAAAATCACTTGCAATTTATGCTATGAACTTTGTAATCCATTTCAAATCTACCCAATTAGACACGTGGCACATGCTAAAGCATGTTGCATATCCCACTAAGTGAGCTTCAACATGTGTCACATGTCTAGTAGGGTAGATTTAAACGGGATTACAAAGTTCATAGCGTAAATTGCAAGTGATTTTAGTTTATGGTATAATTGAAAGTTGACCAAAAGTTCATAGTAAACAAGATGGTTTTTCCTTAAATAAAAGTTAAATCAATCATCTTGGATATATTGCTAATGTTGACCATTTTTCATAAAATCACCAGCAATGATGCTAAAAAACTTGATTCACACCGACCGCAACATCCGTAAGTGCATGAGGTCATCTCAAGTAGTAAATCAGGTGAGATTGGTATCGTTCTCCCACGGGATTTCCTAAGCTCAAGACCTTACTTAATCTCCCCAACTATTTTTTAACAAAAGAATAATGGTGATTTTAGAAGCAATTTTAAATTAAAATTTAAAATAAAACTAAAGTAGTTTGCAAAAATTAGAAATTGACAAAGCCTCAAGTGAAAATCACAATAAGATGGAGTGTCTATCTAGATTTTGACTCCCTTTAACTTATTTTGTGATATTAAACAACACTCAGTGAAATTTTCTCTCTATTACCAATTGGGTATTCTATTTAATTAGATAAAGCCCTTTCACAAGCGACTAAATTCCTAATTTCTAAGTAATGGGAAATGAATCTCTTCTCAAACCCATTCATTTAGAAAAAGCAACATGGAATAGGTAAAAATCCTAGGAATTTGTGAATCTATCTCTAGCAATCACAACAGTCCTATGGACCTATGAGTGTCCAAGGTTCAATCTTTCTATGTTTAGAAAAGAAAGAACAACAAAACAATACAAGGAAGGATGCTATTGAAAGTAAAGTTAAGAATTTTAATCAAAGACACAAATAGATGAATGAGATAAATTTCATTGATAAAAGTAGTTTAACCCAAACAAAATAAATTAAAGTTTGTCTAATCTAGATAGACATTGAAAAGTTTAGCTCATGATAAAAAAAAATAAATAACAAGAAAATAAAGAAGAAGAAGAAGAGAATTCTAAGAAAATCATATAGAATCTAGGTGAATCTTTTTCAATCTTTGATGTTCGTGCTTAAAACATGAATGAATGTGGTTTCCACCTCCATTTTTCCTCCCTTAGTCTGTAATTTCTGATGTTCTTAGTGGCTCTTAGGATTTGGTGAAACTAAGATCCAAGATTCATACTTTTATGGGGATAAATGACTTAAATACATAATTTTCTTAGTGCCACACGAGTCCCTACACAGACCGTGTGGCCACCCGTATGTATTTTCATACCAAAATCCCATTATTTTACTCAAACTAGCAGTAGCTTAAAGGATCTCCTTACGGGTGCCCACTGTGAGTGACCCGTGTAGAGTGTCCTTAAGCTATTGTCACCCTTTTCCCTTGTTGTTTATGGCAAAACCTTAAAGATCCATCACACGGGTGAAGGCATGGTTGGTGGGACTACCCCTATGATGGTGCTGAGTTTTCTGTTTTTCTCCTTTTCTGCTCTTTTACCTCTATTCTCATACCAAAACCCTTCCATGTGACTACATAGCTTTAATTCTTTGTCGAATTCCTAAAAGAACCAAAAAATAAGGTAGAACAAGTAAATCAAAACCAATTTGACATGAAAGATGGCAAAAAATATGGGGTAAGTGTATATATAAAAGCTAATTATCATAAATGTATTGCTTACTTCCAATAGTGTAATCATCTAATCTTTTATAATTATTATAGATAATACTATTCAACTAGCCAAAACATTCATTATTGGACTAAACGTATTATGATAGTCTAATATAAACTCTTGAGTGTAGCCCTTAGGAACGAATCATGTCTTCAATTACATCACCATTCCATCAACTCTTCTTTTGATTTTATACACCCAATGATTTCAAACAATGTTACTAAAGGTAAATGGTGGGACCAATTCCCACATCCCATTTAGAATTAAAGATTCCACCACTTTCTCCATGACCTTAAAACACTCAATGTTTTTACTTATGCAAAGTAACTGGGTTCAATTTGATTAATTTTGGTTTGGTTAACACTTTAATTAATAAATCAAAAGGCTTCTTCTTAGGTGGGTTAGTGTAAACCTTAAACTTAGCCCCATGATTTGTGCCGATCGCAACACCCACAAGTGCATGGGGCCATATCAAGTAGTAAAACCTGCGAGCACCGGTATCGTTCTCCCAATGGATTATACAGGTTCAATCAATCAAGCACCAACTTAGTCTCCTCAACTATTGTCTAGCTCACAATTAATTTGGATTGCTAATCTAATTTTAACTACTTTAAAATTAAAAACCAAACTTGAACTTAGTAAAATTCCAAAGAAATTGAAAATCAAATTAGGAAATTAACGATGGATTGAGGCGTCTACCTAGATTTTAACTCGTATTAACCCAAATTGCAAGATTAACTAACCTCTCAATGAACACTTAAATCAATCATCAAGTGGGTTTTTTCACAAGCATTCGGTTTAACCCTTTCTCAAGAGATTAAACCCCTAATTTCTAAGTAATAAGAAAGGAATCTCTTCTTAATAATATTCAATTAGAAAAAGCATAAAAAAATTAGCGAAAACCATAAACCCTAAGTGTTTGTGCATCTATCTCTAGCAAGCATAACAAACACATAAGTTTTGAGTGTTCTAGATTCAAACTTTCTATTTCTAGTAAAGTATGAACAATAAAAATAAAGAGCAAGCATGCTATTATCATTGATTTGCAAGGAATATTAATCAAAAGCCAAATTTGATGAGAAATCTAAACATTCATTAAGAAAAGTATTAATTAATCCATGCAATAGAGTAACACTTGTCTAATCCAGGTAGACAAGTGAATTTAGTTCATGATTAAAGAGATAGAACAAAAAAAGTAAAAGAAAGTGCAGAAATTTAAAGAACCCATAAAGACCCAATGAAATTTTCACCAAATTCTTGCTATTCTTACTCTAATGTGGGATGATGATTAAAAATCCACCTTCAAATACCTTTCTTGATCTTCTTTTCCTTGGTTCTTGGCTCTTTTTAGGGTTTTGGAAACCCTTAAAACGTTTCAAGTCAAAATTTAGCCAAAATCCCCTAATTTTTGCAATTACCAACTTTTTATAGGTGTCAGAGAGCTCGTCATGGGTGGCTCTCATGGCCCGTGCCACTGCCCAGGATAAGCCATTGTGCCTTTTGCCTTAGGTAAGAAACAGTGAGCTCTCACAGTCCCTGTCACGGCTCGTGAAAAGATTCTATTTCTCTTCCCCTTCTTTTCTGACATTCATGAGCTGAAGCTTCTTTATCACGGCCTGTGATGTCAGTCGTGACAAGCCTTGGTCCTCTATTCTTCAAAGATTTCTCACGGGCTGTCTCACAGACTGTGAGGCAACCCTAAGACTTGATTTTTCGCTCCATTTTGGTGCATTTTCCTTGCCTTTCGAGCCTGAAATTTGAAATAGTTCCTCTTAGCTCTAGAATTCATTTGATTACCTAAAAGTGGCTAAAAAAACTAGAACAAAGACATCAAATTCAATTTAAGGAGCAAAATTCACCAAGAATATGAGAAAAAATAATGTATAATTTTCCAATTATCAAACTCCTCCATACGTGGACATTTGCTTGTCTTCAAGCAAACCTAAGCACAATCAATACAATTTTCACTTTCAATTTATCAAATATCTAAAAAAAATTGAGATAACAAAAAGAGCAAAAATCACTCGCATAGACACTTGGTTTTCATGATGCTTTGGTTTCATGACTAAACTACAGATACGATAATCGAGTTCAGAATCTATGAAAGCACATTCTCACAATCTAGCTCTAAGGAAATTCAATCACCACATCGAGTATCTAGTACCAAAAACATGGCTCTATCAAGTCATTCAACCTAAGCATTCCTCGAGTCATTCAATCGATCTTTCTTGGGAAACAAAAAAAAAATTTTTGTTTAGTGCAAAACATCATGAGATTTTCATATTCTTAAGGGACTAGATTTAGCTAAACCTGTCACTAGTATTTCGTCACGAAGGTAAACACTTTGTGGCGCCGACCCTCGGTTACTCAACTAGTCACGGACTTGTTTAGTTGACTACTTGCACTATTCAGGGTTTCACTTTTTGCAATATGCAACCAGTGGAATAGAAAATAATTTTCAAAATCCCTTTTTACTTACTTTTTACATAATTTTCTCATGAGTACACTTTATTTTCAATTTGGTTCCATTTCCTAAGAAGACCCATCAAAAACTCAAGCACTAGCTCTAGTTTCCTAACCTAACTCATGCCAAAGAAAAGGACTAGATACTCAATCGTAACTGAATGCCCTAGAGCCTTGTTATGGAAACATGCCAAGTGAATTCCTATTATTGACCACTATGTTCAAAGTTTAATCAGAAACCAATGTTATTGTGAAAACTAGTGTCTATGGGAGTGATTTTTTTTTAAAAATTGTCCAATTTTTTAAAGTCCTAAACAAATTGCAAGTGAAACCTGTATTGTATTGTGCTTAGTCTATTGATCATGTTTCAAGCATTCATTCATAAAAAAATCCAATCATCATATAATCATGCATACAACCAATAGTTCAAACCACACCCCCCTAACACTTAAACCACACATTGTCCTAAATGTGTGTAAAAATAATAAACAATAGTGGGGGAAAGAAATACTTCCTTGAAATGGAAGGTGTCCAACCTTCCTAAAATAATAATTTGAGCTAGGAAATTAAGAATTAAGCTACATATCAAGGTTAGTCTTTTTGGTTTCACAATAAAACTATAAAAAAATATAACAATCATCCTAAGGTCAAATAAAATATCAAAAAAGGAAATAGTTCAACAGCCATAAAATAAATACAAGATCAATATAAAGAAAACTAAGAAACTAGAAAAAGAGTTTTGAGAGAGAAGAGAAATCGACCCTTGAACAGTACATCAGAAGGCGGGGCTATCAGATGCATACTGCCCCACATCCTCGCCCTTCGTCTGGGCATCTGAGCTGGAATGTGTCTCAGTGGTAGGAGACGCACTCTTATGAGTCTCCGTCTCTGCATCGTTGCTCTCAGGAACATGCTCGACGCTGGAAGGGGTTGGAGGTGCTTCTTTTTCAGTAGATGTAGCAAGAGGTGTGATGGATATTGGAACAGCGAAAGTCTCACCAGGTCATTGAGGCGATATTGGTCTCTTAGACTTTTTCAAGCCTAATTACTTTAATATCTTGCCCATGACCTTTCCTAGCCAACAGTGATGCTTCCTTTCATAGTTCATCTCATCTAGAATGTCCCTCTGTTATTGATGCACCCTCCCAATGTCCTCTTAAATCTGGTACATGCTCTCCTCTAAAGATGGCTGAGGAGGGACAAAAGGTTCGGCCGAAGATGGGCAAATCTGTGGAGGGGGCAATGCCAAAGTCTCCAAAAGGGGAGTAGGAGCTCGGGGTACCTGAGTCTTTGGTCCATGGGTCATGTTAGAGGTACTTCTGGTTAAACAAGAACAGGTAGCCATCTTTCCTCATTGTGCTCAAGTGGTTGGCCACTTTGAGCCTCTTCACCAGCAGGGTGATGTAACTTCCTCCATAAAGACCACCATCACTCTTCGTTGTCTTTGATTGATTAAAAAGCATCTTAACCAATCATTGAGTGACATTGATGTTGATGTGCTTCTGCATCACATACATGTAAAAGAGGTCAGAAGTGGTAACGTACCCCTATGAACCAGTACAGGGAGCAATGGACCTCTTCACTATATAGTGGGCACACCTCATACCCATAGAATGAAACTTGGAGGCTTTAACCTTTCCCTTGTCCAAGGCTCCTCTAAAAGGAGCAAACTCTCTCCAAATATTCTTTGGCTTTTCATGGACGCCATCCACCCAATTGGAAGATGTATCGGCGAAAAATGATGATGCAAGGTCCTCCAGCTTACAAATGCCGAAGTCAATAGCCAGGTTGGCTATGATCTTAGTAAATGTCTTCGGCCTAATCGAAAAGTAATATGTTGTGTCATCAAGCTCTTTTCCTTTCGTTCCATCTCTAAGGTGCAGAGGAACTCAAGTGTGAGCTCCCTATAAGTTGGCTCGACAATGCCATAGAACTCCCTCCTTCTGAGTTGTAGAATCATATCTTTGAGATTAGCCTCCCAATTGCATCCTTTTATATCATTCCAGTCCACCGAACAGAAGGTGAACCACTTTTTATTGCCAATTAGCTCCAGCCTATCCTACTGCTATTTTTGCTTAAATTTGACGCATGGGTGCTCAGTGTTGTAACCTAGAGCCCTTTTTTCCTTTTTAGTTAGTGCTTGTGTGGACTTTCATGGGCATTCTTGCCTCTTGGTGGGTGAGCTTGAAGACGTAGGGAATTTTCCAGTTGCTTTGGAGGAGGCAATGACTTTTGATGGTGTTGATACCATGCCCATTATTTGTAAACAAAACTACAACACAAAAGCCAAGCAAAGCAAACCATCGTTGTTAGTGGTTAGTGTATAAATTAAAAATTGGCATGGTCATGGCTAGGATTAGACCATTACCAGCCTGTAATAATCACAAACTAACCACAAAATTAAGCCCCAAGCACCCCACAAAAGTGTCCCCCCCACCCACCCACCCACACACACACACACACACACACACATAGCATATTCCATACAAAGCACAAATTTGGCATTTTAGGGAAAAAGTACTCGGTGTGGTGTGTGCACAAGAAAATGTAAAGAAAGTGAGAGGGGGTCATTTTTAAAGTTAAACAATTCCAAAACGCTTGAAAAATCAAGAAAAACTCAACCCCCAACTTTCTGAGGCATTTTGTCAAACACCTTGTAGGCACACATTGCAAGCATACTAAAATGCACAAATCACACCACAAAACTCTCTCAATATATGAAATGTAAAACATAAACAAGGTTTAAGGCATTTAACATCATATATAGTCAAGAATTTAAGCCAATAACATCAAATGTGCAGGGGTAAAAATCCTAACACAAAACTAATGAAAATAATGAAAAATAACACAATTTAAAGAGCAATTAACACTTAGTTAACATGTAAAAACAAGTTTTATTAGCTGATTTCAACAAAAACTTAAAGATTAAAAACCCTAAAATAAAATTTCTACACAATCCTAACATGCCTCAACTAAACAAAGCTAGAACTAGAGAAAAAAAGAAAAGAAAATAAAAAGAGAAAAACTTGAAATTCTTAAACAAATCGATGAACAAATGCCTTGAATCTTTAGAATTGAAAGTTTAGGAGAGAGTTTGTGGTGTTTGGAAAAGAGAATCTGCAGAAAATTGAGTGAGGAGGCACGAATGGCACTATTTGGGGCTTAAAATGAAGTTTAAAACACGAAAAATGAGGCCCCCTTTTGTAGTTACAAAAGGCTCTCACTGTCCTTGTCACGGGCCATGATGACACCCATGATAGGCTTCTGTACTGCCTTTCAATTTTGCCATGCCCTCCCTAGCTTCCCGTGAGACTCACCTTTGCCAGTTTCAGCCTCAAGTCTAAAGAGCTCTCACATTCTCTGTCAGGGCCGATGAAAGGCTACTGGACTGTTGAAAATTTTTACTATTTTTCAGCTTTTCTCACGGCCCGTTAGGGGGACTACGATAGGCTACTAGACTAAAATTTTCACCCATTTTTACAATTAAACTTACATTGGTTTGAGCCATAGGTTTTTGGGACATTCCATGACTCGAACTATTCACCTTTTATGCTTATTACGATCCATAATACCTACAAAAACCTTCGTATCAAGTGTCAAATCAATTTTCACTCAAATAACTCAAAAGAAACTAACTAAAAACAAAACAAAAAGAGGTTAAAACTTAAAGCGGTGGGTTGCCTCCCACTGAGCACTTCTTTAACGTCGTCTTAGATGGAAGTTAGGTGAGGTTTTGATCCCACCTTTTATGGCTCATCAAACCCTCCATGGCACCTAAGTTTTTCTAAACCAAGACGTGCCATATCAACTATACCATGTTCAAAAATTTTAAATATGATTTAAGAAGAGCTTTAGGAAGCCATACCTTGTCTCCTTGCTTAAGCTTTACCTCTTGCTTCGTTTTACTCTTCTTAGTCACCTTCTTTTTAGCCCTATCCTTAGGAACCATAACCTTGCTCTTGGAGGGTTCCTCTAATACCATCTCCTTGCTTTTTGACATTTCTTTTTCTTATTTTTGTACACACTCAACAACAACTTTGTTATACAAATTTAAACTCCCCTTTGAGCTTTCATTTTCATGAAGCACAAAAATTAACTTGCTCAAGGGATTGAGTGTGTGCATTGATACTAGGGAGTTGAAAAACAATGCTCTCATCACCCACTCTTAGGGTTATCTTACTCTCATGCACATCAATGATGGCACGGGTAGCAGCCAAGAATGGCCTACCCAAAATGAGTGAGTTGTCGATATTGTCTTCCATCTCGACAATAAGAAAATCGATAAGGAAAATGAAGTGGATGATCTTTACCAACACATCTTCTATAATACCCTTAAGGTAGATAACAAACTTACCCACTAATTGAATACTTAGATGTGTTGGTTTGTTCACCTAAACCTAAATTCTTAAAGACTTGGTAGGGCATTACACTCACACTTGCCCCAAGATCGGCCAAAGCCTTTTCAATGTGCAAACTACCTAGTGTATAAGAGATAGTGAAACTCCCTAGATCTTTTAACTTTTGTGGTAGTTTATGAAGGTTTGTAGAGCTTTCCTCCAAAAATTCAACAATGGACACCTTTATTAGCTTTCCCTTCTTTATAAGGAGTTCCTTCAAGAACTTTGCATACTTTTGCATCTGCAAAAGAGCTTTTACTAGAGGAATATTTATATGTAATTGCTTAAGAAAGGAAAGAAACTTACTATAATCGGAGTCCACTGCATTTTGCCTAAGCATCACTAGGTATGGTAGTCAAGGCTTGTACTCCAGAATGGGAGATTTAGGTTTTTCTGATTTCTTCTCTTTAGCTTTCTCTTCTTGGCTCACCTCTTTTTCACCTTCATCACCATTTTTCTCATTTTCTTTCTCAACTCCACCCTCCATATGGACCATGAACTTGGGTTATTCAATTTCTTGCAATCTCTTTCCACTCCTAAGAGTGATTGCTTTGAGTTCCACTCTTGGATTAGCTTCGGTATTGCTAGGTAGGGAACCCCGATTGTCTATCACTTAAGAGCTTAGTAATTTGACCCATTTGTGTTTCAAGATTTTTCAAGGAGGCTTGTATTCTCCTATCAATGACATATTGATCTTGAAACCTTACATTGGTATATTGCACAAATTTTTCCATCATTTCCTCAAGGTTGGCCTTTTTGGGTAGAGGGGCTTGAACTTGTATTTGCATGGGAGGTTGGAGCATTTATTTGAATCCCAGTGGAGGACCCCTTTGTTCATTATTATTCCTCCATATGAAATTAGGATGATCTCTCCACCCGAGGTTAAAAGTGTTTGAATAGGGGTTATGTCCTCCCTTTTGAATATTTCCTATGTAGTTTCTTGTTCTTGGCCCCCACTTGA
>CAOJBK014421845.1:0-10950 GCA_948294925.1 Codiaeum variegatum | reverse complement strand
GGCACACACACACACACACACCTATTGTCAAAAAATTAAAAAGGATGGGAAAAAGAAAAACTTTCCCAAAATATATCGTGGTTCTCACCAAAAAGAAAAAGAAATATTCTCCAAGAACGAGTCTTGCATCATTCTCTATATAAAATCTAGTATAAAAGAAAAACTTTGAAAGAATTAAAGGTTATCTATTAACCACAATATCAAAAAATAAATAGAAAAATAGAAAAAATAAAAATAGAACATTAGTTCATAGTACCAAAAGAAAATAAAAGAAAAGAAATAAAAAACATTGCTCAAAAGTAATAAACAAACACTCAATCCTCATCGGAGGATACTTCTTCCACATCCTCATCATCTGAAGTATCAATGGACATATCATCTTCCTTAGATGCAATATTCGAGTTAATCTTGTATCATCTCATCAATTTTGGAGCTGGTCACCTCGAATCATAATTATGATCAGCCCAAAATCGCATACTCTCATTCATCAACCACTTCATATAGTCTTAATTGTGATGTAAAAGATGAATAACCTGCTCATGATATTAACACCCGTAGTAGCCAATACTCTCAATCCTATAAACTTGACACTCAATAGGCATTGATTTCCTATCTTCTTACCCTTGATTGCTATACTAACCACTCGGTAAAATCCTCCAATCAAAATAATCAATCTTCTGACCTTGAACTAATAATGGAAGATTTTGCGGTGGTTGAGAACTAGAAATAGGTCTAGCATCATGTGAATACGTACTCAGACTAACGTCATGAGTAAAAGAACTAGAACCAGTAATAGTAGATGGGACAAAAATAGGTGGTGGAAGTGGTGGACTTGATAGATTCAGAGAAGAGTGGGAATCAAATGGTGGTTATAGATCAAGTCAACCATATCTATTATCAAACTATCGAATCTTCTCTAAGTCTATGAAAACTAGTATACCATTGATAATAAACATTACCTAAATTACTAGCTAAGTGCATCACATAAGTGCCACCAGCCAAAGAGCCATCCTTCTTTGTAGCTTGATTCATAAAAAATTTCAACAAGAAATAAGCTACATTCAAGCTAACTCCTTCCCTCATATTTCCCAAAATCATCCATCATTAGTCTGGACATGCCCTATAATTCTATGTCGAGCTGTGATGATGTGAGTCAACAAATTATGCATCATGTAAAAGTTCTTACATCTTATGGCTTTCTCTCGACTTGGATGAAACTTCCAATTGGTCCTAATATGCTTTTTCCACTAAGCATCTCTTTGGTCATACCTCCCCAATCTATGATATAATCTTTGTAGATTGGAGAATTAATCTCCTCTTGTGTATATATCCCAAAATGTCTACCAAACTCAGCCACAAACTTCTGATAGTCCCATTCATTAAGCTTGAACTCAACTAACTTATCAACATAAACCTTTTCCTTCATACCTTAATGTATAGTAGAATTCCAAGTTCAGCTCATGAGATGTCCTTTTTATCATATTAAATAGATTCCTCTACCCCGGTAGCTTAGTAAACTACTGTAATTCTCCATGGAGTGGGGTGCCCTCTAAATTCATCCAATCAATTAGGGAAAAGGAAAATAAAGGCTTTTTAGCCAAGTTAATAAACCATTGTTGAGCCTCTATGTCATAAAACTTCAAGTTCCTATACTCCTCTATAAAATTGTCATTTATTGGTCATGGTGGAAGAAGTGTTGGAGGATTCGTCAAGCTAGAGTGACGAGCTCTCTTCCTTCCTTTAGGCTTTGCCACACCTTTACCTTTTTTGTCTCTTACCATCTACAAAATACATAAACAAACTAACACAAAACATTTTAAGTATAATCTCAAATGTTAGTGTCTAAACCTTAGTCCAACAAAATAAGTGTAAGCTTAAATTCAACCAATAACCACATGCCAATGCCTTATTTAAACATAATAAACTAAAAGTATGGTTTAAATGCGAATTCAATTATCAAAGTTTTCAAATATGGCATAAACCTTCATTCAAGCATGTCATTGAACACATGGTAAGCGAAATTGTTGGACAAAGATTGAGCACAAATTCCTTAAATCAACCAATTAACTCAATTCAAGCAATTAATTAATTATATTATCAATTCCAAACCAAATCTAAAAGCCCTAGACATGCCATACTTTGAATTAAGGTTTATAGATTTCAAACAAGTTGATCATTGAATAACCCTAATTTAAGTGTAACTTTTAGGTGATAAAGGATTTAATTTCTCCATTCTAAATAATCATTAATTATATAAATCCCTAACCCATCAATCATGCCTTTAAAATTTTGAAAGAATTGCAAATTAAAAACAATTATGAACTTACTTGATTACATTGAATATGACTAAGAATATGTAAGAGAAATTGTTGAAAGTGATGACAATCAATCCATGAACAAGAAGAGAAGAAAGGAAAAGAGAACTAAGTGTGATTTAGGTGCTAGGGTTCAAAAGAGTTCCTAAAAAAATTAATTGTGTGTGTGTTTCTGTAGGATACGATAGTTTTAATTCAAAATGCCCTATAATTGCACATTTTTAACAGAGGCGTATGAGGCAATTTTATGCGTGTATGGATGTGTACGCATACCAGACAGCCCATGCCCTATTTTTAATTTTCAAATAGAGAGGCACACGAGTAACTTAATTTTGGCACATGCCTATGTCTACTGAAATTCAACTCATGTGTGTCTCTGTTTCTCAGACCTAAAACTCACCAACTCAAACAGTAGGGTGCATGGGACCTTTGAATTTTGGCATGCTCCTGTGCCCTCAGCAATCCAGCCATTCCACTTACTGTTTTATTGAAATTTTTATGCAAAAATTTCACTTCTACATTTCAACTTACCACACACTTGAATACCCAATTTAGCTCTATAAACCCTATAAATACCTGCAAAATCACAACTAAAAACAACCATACTCGTGCATTATCTCTTGATAATGGAATTAAAAATGATCTAAATCAGTGAGCTTCCTTCCACTCAGTGCTTCTTTAATGTCTTCTTAGCAGGACGTTGTGGAAGAATTCAAGGTTCTTGAAGTAAGATGCATTCAATTTCCTTGATTTTACCCAAACTACTAAAATATTGCTTAACTCGATGACCATTAACAGTAAATTTCTCATTAGTTCTAGAGTTAAATAATTTAATCACTTTCGAAAGATACATATGAACTACTCTAAAAGACCACTCCAACATGATTTTAATTTTCTAGGAAAAAGTTTGACACAGGAGTTAAAGAGCAAGACTTTCATAACTTGTTCAAAATGCTTACGAAGAAGTTTTCGATCATAAAGCACCTTTGTCCTCTCCTTGTAAATCCTAGCAATTTCATCCAACTCCGATAGTTGCAACATCCTTTTCCCTTTGGCCTTGTCTAAATCAAACTTAAGGGCCTTGATCACCCAATAAGCCTTATGTTATAATTCCACCTGTAAATGACATGCCTTGACAAATATTAGCCAAAAATTACTCATGCCAATTGGAGTCTTAAAAGCATTCCTATAAACCCATAGAGCTTTATTCACTCGATTCGACAAATCTTTTCTAGAAGAGTTAACTCTATTCTCAAGGATTCCTTTTAATTGCTTGTTCGAGGTCTCAACTTATCCCGAAGTCTGAGGATGATATGGAGTCGCCACTTTATGCATAACACCATATTTGTTCAATGATTTCTCAAATATTTTGTTACAAAAATGGCTTCCCCCACACTAACGATCACCCTTAGCGTATTATATCTGCTAAAGATAAAATCTTTGACAAAACTAACCACAATATTAGCATCGTTAATCTGGGTAGGAATTGCTTCCACCCATTTTGAAACATAATCAACACCAATTAGGATATACTAAAATCCAAAAGAAAAGCGAAGCGGTCCTATAAAATCGATATCCCATACATAAAAAATCTCAACCACAACAAAATTAGTTAAGGGCATCTCATTCCTTTTTTTTATATTGCCCCTTCTTTGGAATCTATCACAATGTTTACAATAAGAATGTGCATATTTAAACAAATTAGGCCAATATAAACCACTTTGGAGCACTTTCTCAATAGTTTTCTTTCCTTTAAAATGTCCACCACAATGCATAGCATGATCTAATTTCAAAACACTTACATGCTTCTCTCTCTAGAACACATCGTTGGATGATTTTCATCATTGCAAATTCTAAACAAATAAGGCTCGTCCCAAAAATAAAATTTGCAAATATGAAATAGTTGTTTCTTTTTTTGAAATGATATATCATCCCTAACTATACCACATGCAAGATAATTAGCTATATCAGTAAACCATGGGATTCGTTATAAGGAAAATAATTGTTCATCAGGAAATGCCTCTAAGTGTTTAGTGGTGTTACTCAATTCAGATTTATTATTGGATGAGAAGGGTAACTTAGATAAATGATCAACAACTACATCTCATTACCCTTCTTATCATGTATTTCACAATCAAATTCCTAATTAGTAACACCCACATAATCAATTGAGTTTTCACATGTTGATTTGTCAATAAATATTTTAGGGTTGAATGATTAGTATGAATTATGACTTTAAACCCAACTAAGTATGCCCTAAACTTATCTAATGTAAAAATAATAGCAAGCATCTCTTTTTTAATGGTAGTATAATTCAATTAAGGACCAGAAAGGATTAGACTTGCATAATATATGACTCTCAAAGATTTCTCAACCCTTTATCCTAAAATAGCCCCTAATGTATAATTTGATGCATCACACATAAGCTCAAAAGGTAAAGACCAATAGGGGGTAAAAATAATAGGAGCAATTATCAACTTTTTCTTCAAGATATGTAAATTTATCATGCAGTCATCATTAAATTCAAAAAGGCAATCTTTCCCCAATAGGTTACTCAAAGGTTGGCTAATTTTTGAGAAATCCTTTATGAATCTCTTATAAGAACTAGCATAACCTAAACTTCTTACCCCTTTTATAGATGTGGGAGGGGGTAAATTAGCAATCAAATTAATTTTATCTTTATCCACTTCCATACCTTTACTAGAGACTATATGACCCAAAACTATGCCATGATCTACCATGAAATGACTCTTATCCTAACTCAAAGTAAGATTGCATTCAATGTAGTGTTCCAAAATGGAAACCAATTTACTTAAGAAATCATCAAAAGAATTACTAAAAATAAAAAAAGTCATCCATAAATACCTCAATGTAGTCATTAATCATATCAAAAAATACTAACATCATGCTTCTCTGAAAAGTCGTTGGTGTATTGTAAAGGCCAAATGGCATACACCTGATAGTAAATGTCCAAAAAGGACACGTGAAAGTCATATTGGCCTGATCTTCTAGTGCAATAGCCACTTGATAATAACCTTAAAGTCCATCAAAAAAAAATAATAATATGCATGGCCAGCTAACTTATCTAACATCTGGTCCCTGCATGGCAAAGGAAAATGATCCTTTTTGGTGGTATTATTTAAATTTCTATAATATATGCAAATGCAACACCCCATCACCATCCTTGTGGGGACTAGTTCATTCTTTTCATTTTTTTACCACTGTGATTCCCATTTTCTTAGGAACCACATGAATGGGACTAATCCACTCACTATCTGCTAACTTAAGGACTTCTTTCTTCACTAGCTCACTCATTGTAGGGTTCTACCTAAATTGTATATCTCTTTTTGGCTTAACCCCTTCCTTTAAAATTATTTTATGCATACAAGTGTAAGGACTAATAGGCTTCATGTCACTCAACCACCAACCTATTGCTTGTTTAAGTTTCTTAAGTTCAGCTACCACTCTTAGTTCTTCTACCTCACTTAACTTAGATGAAATAATCACAGGAAAAGACTCACCCTCACCTAAAAAAATATACTTTAAATGATTTGGGAGCTCTTTAAGTTCTAAATTTTGAGAAGATTCATCCTCAACACTTTAGTTCATAGGAAGCTTTAAAGTCTCAACCTCACCATCCTCAACTATCTCAGCCTCATTCATTTCATCTAAATAACTTATAATTTCAGGAACTATAGACTCAGTTCCTTCATCAAGTTCAAGTGAAGATTCAAGATTATCATAAAAAACATGTTGCTCAATTATATAATTATCAGTAGAATTAAGACAATCAATAAAACGACATTCATCATTAGATGAGTTTTCAACATGAATTGTGCCATACTGTGTGAAATTTTTAAATATGGAAAATACCACAGTTTGACCCAAAACAAACATAGTCAATTTTCCATGCTTAACATAAATAAAAATCAGTGTCAGTTGTTTCCATAAAAGGTTTACCCAATAAGATATGCAATTCTAACCTATTAGTCAACCCATCATCCATTTCAAGCACAAAAAAATCAACATGCACAATTAAACCCTTAACTTGTACTAGCACATCCTTAATAATTCCCTTAGGGAATCTCAATTACCTATCAGCTAATTATAAGCACATTTTTGTGGGTTTTAACTCACTTGAATGTAGTTGGAGAAATAAGGCATGAGGTATTAAATTTATACTAACTCCTAAATCAAGCATGCCTCTAGCCTCTTCTTCATTACCTAGCTCAATATCTATCACAAAACTTCTAGGATCTTTAGATTTTAGAGGTAACTTATGTTGTAAAACAACACTTTCCACCTCCGACACAATAATCTTTTCTTTTAATGCCATCTTACATTTTTTAGAGTTAAGTTCTTTGAAAAATTTTGCATAAGCTAGAATTTTTTTAATAACATCAAACAAAGGAAGATTAATACTTACCTTAAATAGCATTTTCAAAAGCTCCTCAAATTGTTTATTATTCTTACCTCCCTTGAGCTTTTCAGGAAACAGAATAGGAGGTCAGTAAGGATCAGCAACGTTGTGAAGCTTGGAAGGAGTTGGGCTCTTATTCTCTTCCTCCTTTTCTTTGAACACCTCAATATACTACTTTTCATGCTCCTCCTCATTACCTATATCACAAAGGTTAGAACCAACATTATTATCAATAACCTTACCACTCTTAAGGACAATGATGGCCTTTAACTTGCTCCAGTTGACTTAGAAGCATTCTTTGTTACTTGTTATGCAGTTGAGTTACAAATTAACCCACTTGGTTCTCCACTTTCCTAATTGAAGCCTCCATAGAATTAAACTGCCTATTATTTGCCTCTTGTGTTTGTGTACTAACTTGAATAAATTTAATAAGGTTATGCTCTAAACTCAAATTCCTTGATTGTTATTATTGGGAGCTAGAGTTATCCCATTAGTATGGTCTCATTTGCATAACTTGAGGCACTTGAGCATTGTTATTTCTCTACCTAAAGTTAGGGTGGTTCCTCTTACCAAGGTTGTAAGTGTTAGAATAAGGATTATTTTAAACCCTTAGTTGGAATCCATCTAGTACTTGAGCTTTCTCTAGCTCACTTGGTATAGAATCTAATTCGAAAGGACAAACATTAGCAATATGTCTAAAGATTCCACATACCTCGTACACCTCTTAAGCATGAACCGATGTGTTTCCTTTCCTTTTTAAAAGCTTTACTTGGTGAGTCAATTTAACAATTTGCATTACCATGTCCTTTCCATATGCTACCCCATGTGTAAAGGCTTGCTTATCACTCACACTCTTTTTCTAGGAATTAGTTTTAAGCATCTCAAAAATCGATAAGCCTCATTGGGCGTAACATCACTCATAGAATCTCCTGTTACATTATCTATTATCCCTGGGTTTTGATAAGTACGCCCATCATAAAATAATTGATTCAGTAATTACAAAGGATAGTGATTATGTGGGCACTAAATTTGCAGCATTTTAAAATGTTTCCATGCCTTATGGAAGGGCACTTATTTCATTTGAGTAAAAGTAGCGATCTTTATATGCAAGTCAGCAGTCTTTTGATGGGAATAAAATTTTTTCATGAACTTAGTATAAACCTCTTCCCACCCAGTTAAAAAATTAGGAGGTAATATCATCAACTAAGTTTTAGCAGCATCCTTTAAGCTCTAGGGAAAAGTATCTCATCCTTAATTGATCCTTATTCAGACATTGAAGAGGAATAGTCTGAATGATTGAGTAAAAATCCAGAATGAAACTCATTCACCATCCCATGAAAGGATGACAACATGTTATAATGGATAGATTTTAACTCATAATTTCTTAATGACACATTAAATCACATGTAAGATGTAGCCAAACTGAAGACCGACTTAGTAAATTCTTTCATAAGTCTCCTCTCATCACCAATGATTCTTGGTGGATCAATTCTATCTCTGCCCTTATTGCTTTAGTTTTGTGGATCTACTACCTTATCCTCCCTATTATTTACAGGTGGATCTTAAATCTCTAGTGGGTCCCCCATGTTATCTTATCCTTTTATTTTCTACTATGATCCTGTGCACATTATCAACAAAATGAAACAGTTCTCCTTTAAGTGATCTTCTCCCATTAATAAAATTGGGAAAAAATTAAAGAAAATAAAAACAACAAGCTAAAAACTACATAAATAAATAAAGAAACAAAGTAATAATGCCTTGAAATATCCTTTAGTTCCTTAGCAATGACACCAAAAACTTGTTCGCCTCAAAATATACTAACAAATAGAGATCGCAAGTATATGAGTTATTATAGCTTGTGATGATAACCAAGGTCGTATCTCCCAAGTATCAAAAGTGTTTAGCTTTATTAATTTTTTTCTTACGTGTAATTAAAAGTAAAAAGAATTTTTTTATTTTGATTTAAAAGAAAGTAATGTAAACAAGTAAACAAGTAAACAATGAAAATTATGAAATATGCAATGATATGAACGAATCTAGAGAGATTGATAACCTATAATATATCTTCTATGATTTTAAGCAATTGATTCAATAAATTATGCTTATCTTTCCAATGTTTAATACAATTATTCAATAAGAACTTATTCTACTAGTTATCGCATTCATATAAGTAATCTAGAGAAAACATGCATCAATCAAAATAATTCAGACTAAAACTTATATTCCTAATTCATTTTATAATCTTAATTGAATACCTAAACCCTAATTTAACTAACTAGTGATTAGGCAATCAATTATTAGATTAATCTAATTCAATCAAGCATAAGTTAAACCTAATTAAAGAATCAATAGCAATTAATCATATCAAGACTACTTCATTCTTCAATCTCTAGACAATAAAGAATTTAGTTCATGATTGATTTTGATCTCAACAAATTAATAATAATTCTAGAAGAAATCATGCTTAATCTCTTAACACAAAGATTACCCAAAATAATTAACGTAATAAAGTTAAGAAAATAAACCTCAATTAAAGAGTGAAAAATCCCAATCTCCTTAGAGAAATTCAGCTTCAATCTTTATCACAACTCAAATTAAAGGGAAACTATTAAAAATAATGAAAAAAATTCTCATAAAGTTAATTTAAATCTTCTATAAAATAAGTTCTCTCTCAAAAAAGTTGTTTAGAAATGACTTTAGAAAAACTCTGAGTTGAATGGATAACCTAGAATAGATAGGAACTAAAAACAATGTTAAAGATGTAGAAAACCCCCTAAAAAAAAGTCTCCTTTTATACTATTGTGGAATGTCGGCATGGCCTCTAAATTGTCGCACATAGCCCCATGTCTTAACAGCTCCACCCTGTGTGGATTTTGATGTCTCAAATAGAAGGAATACCAATTATACTTAGCAAAGTGCACAACCTAAATGGTCTCCCACACGGCCCATAATGGTTTATGCATAGGTCTATGCCAAATATAAAAGTCTCATTTTCTCCATTTAGTAACTTACATGGCCTTGAACTCGATTGGTATGGCCCAAATAAGAATTAGCACAACATATGCCAAAGAATGATGATCTAAATACTCTAAAAATTGCTCCTTTTGAAAATGCTAGCTCAGGAACTTTGTCTTTCAATCTAATTACTCCATTTACGTGCAAATTCCTGATTTTCTCTAAAATACAATCAACAAACACATTAAACTCAATTTTTGGGTAAAAATAAAGTTAAATGTTAAGGGAAAATATGTAAAAATATTCATAAAACAAATTATACAATTTTTTTTTGTTTGCATAATTATTAAAATTATACATTTTGAATAAGATAACTAAATATGACGTTAAAAATAAATAAGGGGCAATTATATGTGATTAGGTAAATATTATGTGTGGTCTAGTGGCTATTATGTATTGTCTAATGGTAATTATGTGTGGTCTAGTAAATATTGTGTGTGGTATACTAGTGATTGTGACAAGTCTATTGGTTATTATGTTCGCTCTTGTAAATACTGAGAATACTCCACTGTTGATTTTGTGTTATCTATTAGTGATTGTATTATTAGCAGTGTATGCCCTAGAGCTTACACTCAATATGTTAATGTAAACAAAAACCTTATTAGCTTTAGTATATATATTCTTTAAGAGGATACATTCCTAGTATCGAACGTATATATGTCCATTAAGTATTCTGTAAGGAATCTATTCTCAAAAAGTTTGAGAATATGAATAACAAATTGCCTTTTTAACAGATATTTTAAAGGTTGCTCATGGTCAAAGGATTATTGATAGGGACGCCATTAACCCACAAGATTATCACATTTGTTGTCATCCATGATAAGTATGAGATACTTATTGGTATAGAGGTAGTGAGTCTCATGCTACAGACATGTGTTGTCATGATAACACATAAGCACTTATGAGATGAGTAAGCTGAACAGTGACGTTAGATGATGGATACATGGATCATTACTTACTAGTTAATATCGCATCATCTAGATTATGATTGTGCATATAATCCTTAGACTTGATGTGACATGTTATCTGGCATATTGGAGGCTATGGTTTGTTACTTCTTACATATCGATGCTAGTTATATATTGGCATATGGAATATGGTAGCTATAATCTATGGTATGTTATGATTAGTGTTTAACCAATAAATAATTCATTAACTTGGGTAAACAAGGAAGGAATCCTATGACTTCTAGTTGTTTTT
>CAOJBK014421603.1:0-18409 GCA_948294925.1 Codiaeum variegatum | reverse complement strand
ATGTTGACGATATGCTTCTTACAGGATCCTCCATCTCAATTGTCGATTCCTTTATTCAGACTTTAAGTGGTGAATTTTCAATGAAGGATCTTGGACCAATTCATCATTTTCTTGGTGTTGAGATCTCTCCAACATCTACCGTTCTTCATCTCTCTCAGTCACATTATGCTCTCACCATCTTAGAGTGGTCCAAAATGACGGATTGCAAACCCATACGTACTCTCTTGGATGCCAAACTCAAACTTCCATCAGATGCTACTCCTCTTGTGGATCCCAGTTTTTATTGTGGTATTGTTGGCGCTCTTCAGTATCTTACTTTTACACACCCAGACTTGTCTTACATTGTCAACTATGTCTCTCAGTTCATGCATGCCCCTACGATTGCCCACTTGAAACTGGTTCACCGCATTCTTCGGTATCCCAAAGGCACGATCTCCACTGGTCTTCATCTCACCTCCAATACCACACTTACCTTGTCTTCCTTCTCTGATGCTGACTGGGCAGGTTGCCCTGCTACTAGGCGTTCTACCACTGGCTATTGCACTTTTCTTGGGTCCAATATCATTTCCTGATGTGCCAAGAAGCAACACACTATCTCCTGCTCCAGTACAGAAGCAGAGTATTGAGCTATGGCTAACACTGCGGCTGAGCTTACTTGGCTTACTTACATACTCAAGGACTTACGCATTTCTCTTTCGTCACCGCCTGCTCTATACTGTGATAATCTCAGTGCTCTATATATGACAGTTAACCCGGTCTTCCATGCTCGGAGTAAACATATCAAATTGGATTATCATTTTGTACGTGAACGCGTTGCTCTTGGGTTACTTGTTATTAAGTATATTTCCTCAGCTGAACAGGTTGCAGACCTATTGACTAAACCAGTCTCGAAACATGCCATTGCTTATTTTTGTTCCAAACTGTGCCTCCAACCCCGACTCAGTTTGCGGGGCGGTATTAGACAACTCTATTCAGTCGGGTGAGCTTAAGGTAGTTATAAGGTGTGTCCCACTTCTAATGGAGAGATAAGGCAGATTATGCTTACCAAATTTCAGTTACAAAATATAATCAGTATCAAGGAATCCTAAAGAGCAATAACTTCCTACATAAATGGTGATTCGTTTGGTATAGGTAACTCCAATTCTAGCTATTGTTTAGCAGATTCAGTTAACTAGTTTTTCTATTTATTTTCTTTGATCTGTAACGGTGATGAAATACTCACAATTAAGAGCAATATCAATAAAGAAAAATATTCTCCAATTTCATTCTTTCCAATTTTGTTTTTCTGCTTTATCATCCTAATCTTCACACATAAAAACCTCTCAACTATTTTTATTTTTTTTTGTGAAAAATCTCAACTATATGCACTTTTTTACCAAACACCAAATAGACACATCTGTATAAAATGAGTATTGAACGATTTTTGTTCAATATTTCAAAAGTTTATGGTCAAATACTAATCACTGTTGCATAAGTTTCTTCTTTTTTTTCGCCAAGTCTGTTACATTTGTTTCTTCTATAGAAAAGCTAAGCTCTTAGTGTTTAAATCATTTGACAGACAATTATTAGCTTTGTTTTATGCGTTTTATTCAAGTTAAGATAAATTCATGGCAAAAAAAAAGTTAAATTAATTAATTGGAAATATTTTTGTGGTAGATCAGTGATTACTCATGTAGGTTGATGATGCAGCTACAGGCTCTCTGTAACTGTATCATCTTCTCACTTATTTCTTTCTCTCCCCAAATATTTTTTTTTGTTGTTTTCATGCCTACAAGAGGCACGTGATTAACCCCTCTGATTCCTACTTCTCGTTCAGTATGGCACTGACACTCTCAAAACAAACAAGCCACCGCCTTCAAAAAATAATTATAAGTAATTATCACAATTTATCAACCATCCAATCAGAGATCAACATTATTTAGATCTATAGTTTTTTTTTCCAGCCAAATAGATGTATAGTTTGTTTAAGTGAAGCACTAAAATTATTTGAATATCAAGTTTACATATTAATTTATATGTATAAATTAATAGCGTTTTGTTACTATATAAATTTTATTAATTATATTAACAAATTATTAATTTAAACAATTAATAATTTATTGATAATACTTTTTGTTTTTAAAAGAAAAAAAATTAATTGATAATATTAATTTATCAATTTAATTTTAATTAATTGATATACTTTTGTTTTTAAAAGAAAAAAAATTGATGATACGGGTCACCTAAAATGGATCTAAAGAGATAATGGACCGTCCAAAGATAGATTAAGGCCTGTAACTAGAAGGCCAAGTCCATCATAAGCCATGCCACGTGGACCATCCACAACGTGTTGTTTGGCTCCATAACTATTATAAATAGTATTCATTTCAACCTATTCAGGTATGTTAAACTAAACTCTAAAAGCTATTCAATTACATTTTCCTAAGGATTCATAATGAATCCCAAGGCATCATAAATCCATTACTGACTTGAGCGTCGGAGGATCATTGTCAGGCAAACGCCTGTCCCTCTTAGCTCATTGTTTGTTCACCTTGCAGGTTTCTACAACCGATCGGATTCAGGCCCATGATCAGAGATGATTAAGTCTAGGACTTATCAATTGGCGCCATCTGTGAGAAACATCATTAAATTCATTTCCTAATCTTGAAAAGTCTCAATTCCATCTGAATCACTAGTAATGGATAACCTTCAAAGCAATAAAAATCCTATTATTGATCATTCACTCAATCAACATTCGGGAAGCGGCAATCAAGATACCGCACCGCCTGTCAGCACCAATCCTAGAGTTCCTTTTCAAGCCCGAACGGACCTCTTTGGAAACACACAAACGAATCCTACCCTAACCACACCTCATCAAGCTTTAATCAATGCGGCAGTAGATTTGGCAGCAGAGATCCAAAACACTATGGTAGAAGCATTAACCCCACTTTTAAAATTCTTACAGAATCAGAACGCTCCTGGAAAACCAAATGATGAGACCCCAGCCATAAATCCAACTCGACTTTTCCACACACCCGAAGGTCGAAGAGGAGATGAACCAAGGGTAGAAGCTACTGCTGTGAAAAGCAATCCAGTAGAGGCAACATAAAGAGTGGGAAGAGATGAAAGGAAAAGGAGAAATGGTCAGAATAGAGAAAGCTCCATGGACTCAGTGGAGTCTAGAACCTATGAAGAGGTAATGCGAAAAGAAAGGAGCAGAGAAGTTAAAGCTGAAAGATTGCCAGAAAGAACCCTCCAAACTTCGCCCCCTAGGAGAAGATAGTACGAAACCATAGACAAACAGCCGAAAAACATGAGAGACATGGTGAAGAGATGTGTCGAAGAACTGGGAGGAGGGAGAAAAGCAGCAGATAGATATCTCAAATTAGAGCTAAAGTCACCATTTATAGAGAAGGTAGCAAGCTACAAGATGCCAAACAAGTTTAAAGCTCCTCATATAATGAAGTACACTGGAACTGCCGACCCGCGAGCTCATGTCTTAAATTACAAACATGAGATCAAACTCCAGACTTGCGTCGACGAAGCACTTTGTAGGGCTTTCAGAGCTTCACTGGATGGAGCGGCGATGAAGTGGTATGATGGTCTTAGGGAAGGAACTATAGAAAATTTCAGACAATTAGCAGAGAGCTTTAAGAAAAGATTTGCTGCAAGCATCCCAATGGAAATGCAGACACAAGCTTTAGAGCTTGTAAAATAGGGACAAGAGGAAACTTTGAGGGATTTCTTGGCCAGGTTCAATACAGAAGCCCTTAAAGTAACCAACCTAAATCAATCTAGAGCAGTGGAAGCTCTACAGAAATGCACCACCCACTCAGATTTTTTCAAAAAATTGTCTAGAGAGCTTCCCAGTAGCTTAGAAGAAGCGATGGCAATTGCTCAGAAGTACATTAGGTAGGAAGATGCTTTTCGAATGAATCAATTTCCCAGGAAACGAAAAGGGGAGCAGGAAAGTTCAGTTTCCAGAAACAAGAGAATCAATGATAAAGAGGCAACCGAATCCAGAATGGGGGGTTCATAGGGTGAAAAAGGGAGAGATTTTACGAAGAGAATCTTTGATGTGACCAAGTTGACTCCACTGAATGCCAGACTTGAGACTGTATTTGCAGCATTCCAGGATCAAAATATCTAGCAGAAGCCCAGACCCATCAGGAGAGATCTGGATAAGAGGGACAAAGGCAAATTCTGCAAATTCCATGACACCCATGGTCACACTACGGACTCCTGCAGACATTTAATGGAGGAAATTGAGAGGCTCATTAAACAGGAATATTTGAGAAGGTTCATGAGAGATACTCCAAATGTAGAGCCACTAGTAAGGAATGATGTCATAGCAGGAGAAATAGCATGCTTAATAGGAGATCCTCAGGAAATAGCGAAGAGAGATAAAACAGCGGCGCGAAGCAGGGAAATTTCTGAATTTGTGTTTTTTCATGGGCAAAAGCAGGAAGCAGAAGGAGTGCTAGGGCGAAGTCAGGAAGCACCCATTGTTATCCAAGCCATCATAGCGAACTACAGAGTCCGCAGAGTCTTGGTAGATGATGGAAGTTCCACCAATCTCTTGTCCTTAGAAGCATATCAAAAGATGGACATAAAGGGATATGAACTGAAAGAATTAAATAGTCCTGTCAGAACATTGGATAGGTCGGAAATCCCAGCAGCCAGTTATATTCAACTACCCTTCACTATAGGAACAACACCAAAGAGTGTGATTGTCATGGCCTTATTTGTGCATGATAATGCCAGAAGCAGCGAAGGACCAGACTCAAAAGAGAAAAATGTTGACACACATAACCTGAAGGGTACATGTCCCATTAGGAAAAAATGAAAGACACCATGGAGGGCAAGGAAGTACCTTACACATGGAACGTACAACATCTGAGATTGTATTATCAGTAAGCAATTTTATAATAAAATTAAGCCTTCTAAATAAATTAAAAAATATTTATTTATCTATGAAAAGACCTTCGGTGGGAGGCATTGAATCTTCAACAGATGAAGTAACAAGACCAGTTTGACTAGCAAAAGTCCTTCCAAAGGGAGGCAATAAAGCTATGTCATTCATAAACGTATATATGTTTTACACTAATTCAATTGCTTTTAAGTGAAAGAAATTTATAAGACCAGCTTGACTGGCCAAAGACCCCCTAAGGGGGGCACAGGTTGGAGATAAACTCAAAAGCCAGAAGAGGCAAAGCCCAGCTTGACTGGAGAAAGTCCCTCCAAGGGGGGCATATAAGAACAGCTTGACTGGCAAAAGTCCCTCCAAGGGGGGCACCTAAGCCCAGTTTGACTGGCCAAAAACTCTCTAAGAGGGGCACCTAAGTCTATTGAGACGAAGGCAATAAGCCCAGCTTAACTGGCCAAAGACCCTCCAAGGGGGCACCTGAGTCTATTGAGACAAAGGCACATAAGAATAGCTTGACTGTCAAAAGTCCCTCCAAGGGGGGGCACGACGAAGCCCAGCTTGACTGGCAAAAGTACCTCCAAGGGGGGCATGGCGAAGCCCAGCTTGACTGGCCAAAGTCCCTCCAAGAGGGGCACATAAGACCAGCTTGACTGGTAAAAAATCCCACCAAGGGGGGCACAGCGAAGACCATCTTGACTTTGGCCTTGACTGGCCAAAGTCCTTCTAAGGGGGCATATAAGACCATCTTGACTGGCCAAAGTTCTTCCAAGGGGGGCACATAAGACCAGCTTGACTGGCAAAAGTCCCTCCAAGGGGGGCACATAAGACCAGCTTGACTGGAAAAAGTCCCTCCAAAGGGGGCACAAGGAAGCCCAACTTGACTGGCCAAAGTCCCTCCAAGGGGGGCACATAAGACCAGCTTGACTGGAAACAGTCCCGAGACGGGGGGCGCGGCGAAGCCCAACTTGACTGGCCAAAGTCCTTTCAAAAGGGGCACATAAGACCAGCTTGACTGGAAAAAGTCCCACCAAGGGGGGTACGACGAAGCCTAGCTTGACTGGCCAAAGTCCCTCCAAGGGGGGCACATAAGACCAGCTTGACTGGTAAAAGTCCCTCTAAGGGGGGCACATAAGACCAACTTGACTGGCCAAAGTCCCTCCAAGGGGCACATAAGACCAGCTTGACTGGAAAAAGTCCCTCTAAGGGGGGCACGGTGAAGCCCAGCTTGGCTGGCCAGAGTCCCTCCAAGGGGGGCACATAAGCCCATCTTGATTGGCAAAAGTCCCTCCAAGGGGGGGGGGGGGGTGGCACATAAGACCAGCTTAACTGGCAAAAGTCCCTCCAAGGAGGGCACGGTGTAGCCCAGAATCAATTATCAAACAAAGCAATAAGACCAGATTGACTGGCGAAAGACCTTCCCTAGGAGGCAGTAAAGCTGTAAGAGGCAAATGACACAAGACCTTTTGACTTTTATCCCTAGGGCCAAGGAGGCGAATCCACTAGAAGGATATCACTTTCCACTAAAGCCTCAGTCTCAAAGTAAAGAAGGGAGAAGAGGTCATCCCTTGATAAAAGGTGTTCGCAGGTAACATTTCTTCTTTAATTAGCTAAAGTTCCTAGACAGTAAGGGACTAAAGGGTAAAGAATAAAGAAAATTTTATGAATTGAATATTTTATTGATAAAATGTGTAATTTACATACTAAGGAATTTGTACAAAGTATAAAAATACAAAGTATAAAATTTTTTACAAATTACAAGTTTGTTTAAGTATCTCCTAGAGAGGCCTCATCCTCAAGTAAAGCGGGCAAAGGGAGAGTGGCGAGGTACTCATCCAAATTGGCCATGGTAACCCTCTTCAGATTATGAGGCTTGAGAGTGTGGGATTCCTCGGGATGTTTGGTAAGCATCTCTTGGATGGTCCTGTTATGCCATACCATCCTAGTGAACAGATCCTTCCTCATAATATACTTTTTCAGCCAATCAGAAGCGGAGAAGTCTTTTATAGCTCGAGGAATACTTCCCACATGCTCTCTCAATTGAGTAGATAAAGATTCCACGGTTCGCTTCAATGAGCTGACCTCGCGAGTAAGACCCTCTTTATCTTCTTGAAGGGTCTTAACATGCTGAGTCTTTTCTGCAAGCTCAGCCTTAAAGACTCTAATAGAACCCTCTGCTTCTTGAAGATATTGCTCTTTTGCCTTTAGTTTGCTCTTAAGACTCTCGACTTCTACAACGTGGAGCTCCAGGACAGTACTCATTTGTTGATATTCTAAGAGAAAAGCCTCCACAGCATCTTCGTGAACCTTGAGTTGAGTCTTTGAATAATATAAAACATCCAAGGCTTCAGGAACCTACATCCTTCGCTTAAAGACACCTTCATCAGGAGCCACAAACCCTTTAGAAAAGGGGAAAAGACCCAAACGAAAGAGTAGCTTTAGCATCAAAAATCTTTACTTATGGGGGGGAGTTTAAATCTTCTTGTGGCTTGGGCATTTCCCTAAGAGCTTCAGACGTCCCAGTCCCTTCGACAGGAACAGACTTAGATACGCCCTCTTAAAGGAGCACATCATGGGGAGATATCGCATCATACCCTGATTTGACCAGGTCGGAGAAGGCTTGCTCGTACTCTAAGGAAGCAGTTAAAAAGACAGAGATATTGTCCACATTAAGAAGTTGTTCAACTTCTCCAGAGTTGACGTTGACGGTGTCCTCGACAACCTAAGCATAAAAAAGTTAGAAGATTGGTAGAGAGCTTAGAATTAGGGGAGTCTAAAGATTTTCTTACCTCATCTATTTGAGAAGGAGGGTGAGCAACAGGAGGATTATTGTTAACCTCATTGAGAGAAGGCTTCTCAATGAAGGGAGCAGCTTCGACATCCTGTATAAAACAATGAAGAGGTTAGTATCAAATAAAGAAAATGGCTAAGTACAAGTAAGAATAAAGCCTTACCTCTGGTACCGAAGCTAAGGGAGTTGGATTAGGAAAAATGGGAGGATCCTGATCCTCAGAGGCAGTTTGCCCTCCAGATGGTACATGACTTGCTGAAACAAAAACAAGTAAAAGTTAGAAAGCAGCAAAAGAACACAAGTTAAAGAAAATTAACATAGCGACTCACCAGCCCTTTGGGAGGGCCTCCTCACGGAGTGCTTCACTTTCATCTCCCTCATTCCCCTTTCATCAGGAACAATCACTTGAAGAGGCATGGCCTCGACAGGAGACACAGCCTCTATAGATGGCTTAGCCCGTCGAGACCTAGTAAGCCTCTCATGGATCTCAATAAATTCCTGATAATTAGAAGAAGAAGACGAATATGAGGGAGACAGTGAGTCAAACAAATTACTTGAAAGCAGATGTGAGGCACCAGTAGTCGAAGAACCTCCTGGATGTCCAGTAGTAGGAAGGGTGAGAGTCTTCTCCAGGAAATCTCGCATCACCGTTTCCTCCTTATCATAGAGAAAATGATAAAGCTAAAAAAGATGGTCCTCATTAAATCCCATGGTGCAATTGTGGTAGAAATTGGCTAAATATTGATCGAATTTTCCCTGGTCCGAAGTAAGAAGTTCCATCATTTCTAGAACATCCTTCATACGCTCCTAGAATCGAGGTAATTGTACTATCATCTCCTCAAAGTCTTTGTTAAAAGGAAATGGCTCGAACCTCCTTTTCTTCTCAAACCCAAATTATCGTCTGAGGCGAGTAGATGAAGATGGCACGGGAGATGGGGTAGCCTCGATATTGGGAGTAGAAGCAACAGGGATAGGCCTTGGAGACCTAATCTTCATAGTTGAAGCCTTGGGAGCCTCCCCTAGTTTTAGCTTGGCCACTTTAGGCCTAGGATGTTCTTCATCCCCCTCTTGAATTTTAGCCTTACACTTTGGTGCAGGACGAGATGATGTTGAAGAATGATCCCACGAAACTTTGGAGATTGTCTTCTTGGGCAAATCAAGATAATAAAATGAGAGGTGAGGAGAATCAAATTCTTCCAAACGAAGACGCAAGATGGCCTTCTGCACTTCTCTCTTGGTCCGACGGCGAAGTTGCCTTGAAGAAAGGTCTCGAACAGGAAGGACTCCCCCTAATCGAGGAACCAATGCTTGGGCCCTATCATCAGGATTGCCCATCCCAAGCATTAGCCAGAGATCCTCATTGGCAAGTTTTGCTGGGGTTTCTACACAAAAAAGGATAAAGGTCAGAAAGCATGCAGAGAGGTCATTGTAAATGTAATGTTCATTTCAGAAAACTTACCAAGTATAGCTTCAAGGCAGGTAGATACAGTAGGGAGCCCATCCTTGTAAAGGAAAAAAGCTACTCTTCTATAATTTCTCCAAGTTAACCAAGCCCCAAGATTGATTAACAAGGAAAGATGATATTTTTCCACTACAGTCAGGGAAGGGTTGGCTGGAGGCTTGTAGGGCTCTCGATAATCACCATCGAAACCCAGACCCTCTTCTTGGTCCCCATTATAGTGAAGACCAAAGAACTTTCATTTCCAATCATCAGCCTTGTTGGGTTTAGAGGCAAAGAGTCTCCTGTGAGGCCTTCCTGAAGACATGAACATGCCTATGTCACCCTGACTAGAAGAAAATTGGTAAAAAAGTTGGAATAATTTTACTGAAGGATCATGGATCCCCAGACAAAAACACAGTGCCTCGAACCCTTGAATGTAAAGGATCGAGTTGGTAGTAAGAGTGAAAGGAAGAACACTAAAGTGTTTGAACACTGGGTAGGAAAAGTCTGACGGAGGTAGCATGAGGCCTCGCGTGATTTGATCATGAAAGAAAATATAATCCTTTAGACCAACTGGGATGTTTAGAGCAGGATCATCGTGAAAGATACGATGATCTGGAGAAGGGAGGGTAATGGAGAATACTGAAGAGATATGGTCCAGATTGGGCTGAATCGATTCCCAATTCATGTTGAACTTGTGAATGACTTGTCGCCAGGAAGGAGTAAGAGTGGAAACCATAAACTCCTCCCTGCTCAGTGATGAAGATTTTGAAGATGAATGTACTCTGGCCATTAGAACAGATTTTGCAAGAGCAAAAATGAAGAAGAAAAGGGTTTTTGGGAGAGCAACAACGAAGAAGAAAGTTGTTTGTAGTAAAAAGTCAAAAGTGAAAATGACAATTTTGACAAGACATATATAGACCTTCTAGAAGACTTTTCATCTTCTCGACCGTCAGAATGCTAAAAATGTGACACGTGACGAATTCCAATAAATGAAGACAAGACATTATACAAAGCATTGAAAGTTCAAACACGAAACATATCCTTCGAAGGAAGGTGCGAAGAGCACCCCTTAAACAAAAGTTTGAAGCCTTTCCACAAAAAGGGGGACAAGCATGAACCTCGATGAAGAGGGTGCGAAGCATATACCTCGAAGCAGAAAGGGTGCAAGGCACATACCTCAAAGTAGAGAATGCGAAGCATACCTTTTGGAGAGGACACACGAAGCATCGACTTTGAAACAATATTTTTGTTCAAACAGAGGATTCAGTTTGTAGAGTTCTTCATCCTCTTATGAACAATAGAGGCCACTGATACGGGTCACCTAAAATGGGCCTAAAGAGATAATGGGTCATCCAAAGGTAGATTAAGGCCAGTAACTAGAAGGCCAAGTCCATCATAAGCCATGCCACGTGGACCATCCACAACGTGCCGCGTGGCTCCATAACTATTATAAATAGTATTGATTTCAACCTATTCAGGTATGTTCAACTAAACTCTAAAAGCTATTTAATTACATTTTTCTAAGGATTTATAGCGAATCCCAAGGCATCATAAATCCATTACTGACTTGAGCGTCGGAGGATCATTTCCATGCAAACGCCTGACCCTCTTAGCTCATTGTTTGTTCACCTTGCAGGTTTCTACAACCGATCAGATTCAGGCCCAAGATCAGAAGTGATTAAGTTTAGGACTTATCAATTGATAAATTAATAATTTGTTACTATAATTAATAAAATTTATATTATCAATTAATTTGTTTCTTTTAAAAACAAAAAGTATATCAATTAATTAATATTAAATTAATAAATTAATTGATAAATTAATATTATCAATTAATTTTATTAATTATATTAACAAATTATCAATTATATTAACAAATTATTAATTTAAACAATTAATAATTAATTGATATACTTTTTGTTTTTAAAAGAAAAAAATTAATTGATAAATTAATAATTTGTTAATATAATTAACAAAATTTATATAGTAACAAAAAGCTATTAATTTATACTTATAAATTAATATTGAAACTTGATATTCAAATAGTTTTAGTACTTCACTTAAACAAACTATACATCTATTTGGTTGGAAAAAAAAAAACTATAGACCTAAATAATTTTGACCTTTGATTGGGTGGTTGATAAATTGTGATAATTATTTAAAATTATTTTTTGAAGTCGGTGGCTTGTTTGTTTTGAGAGTGTCAGTGCCATACTGAACGAGAAGTACGGAATCAGAGGGGTTAATCACGTGCCTGCTGTAGGCATGAAAACAACATAAAAATATTTGGAGAGATAATGAAATTAGTGAGAAGAAGATACAATTACAGAGAGTCTGTAGCTGCATCGTCAACCTCCATAAGTAATCATCGATCTATTACAAAAAATTTTCCAATTAATTAATTTAACTTTTTTTTTGCCATGAATTTATTTTAACTTGAATAAAACATATAAAACGAAGCTAATAATTGTTTGTCAAATGAATTAAACACTAATAAGCTTAGCTTTTCCATAGAAGAAACAAATCCAACAGACTTGGCAAAAAAAAAGAAAGAAAGAAGAAACTTATGCAACAGTAATGAGTATTTAACCATAACAATTTGAAATATTGAACACAAATCGTTCAATACTAATTTTACACAAATGTGTCTATTTGGTGTTTGGGAAAAAAGTGCATATAGTTGAGATTTTTCAAAAAAAATAAAAATAGTTGAGAGATTTTTAGGTGTGAAGATTAGGATAATAAATTATAAACCATACCTGGTTGAATAAGCAACAATTAACGATTTACACCTCAAAAATCTGCGACCAATGATACAGTTTAGCACACCAATAATGGATAGAAAAACAAGAAATTATATATTAAAATACAAAGAAAAGGGTATAAAAGTAGAAAACCATTTCTGTAGAGAAAGTAAAATGTATAGGTGAAATAAAAAGAGCAATGAGCTTTTATTCTCTTTTCGCCAGTATTTCTTCCATGACATGTTAAAATGTTATTTATCATGGTGGACTTGGGCTATAGTATTACTTTTTGAACGGGCTTTAAATACCCAACAAAAAAAAATGAATTTATCATCTAAAATTTAACAAATCAACCAAAAAAAAATTTAACATCTAAAATTTAAAATATTAGATTAATAGATATTTAAATAAATATTTTTTAATTATAAAAGTTAAAATTAAATAATATATTGATAAATATATAATTAAAAAGTCAAAAATATGTATTATTTTTAATAATTATAGTAAAAAAATTATATTATTCAAAATGAATACTTTAAAGTGATTGAAAAAGTACGAATAATAATATTACATTATTAACAAATCAACATCAAAAAGAGTGTCATGCAGTGTTTTAAAATTGAATTAAACCCGTTGGTTCAACTGGTTGAATTAGGAATAGGAGGTCCAACCGATTCGATTAGTGTTAAAAACTAGATTTGTATTTGAATCAAACTTAACAGAGTAAAAAAAAGGAAAATCTTTAAATCGGGTTTAACCGGTTTTTACAATTTTTTTTAAATTATTAAAATAATATAGAAAATCCATTAAAAAAAGTTCACATTATATATATATCTCATAAGTTACAATCAAGACCACTATACAAGTCTCAACATAGACAAGTATACTATGCTATACACTCTGAAAACTGTCTATCATCTGCACTCATCTTAAGTCTGTATATTAAACCAACTCTGACTTTAACCACAGTCATAACCTACTGCAACCTACCCTGTACATTCACCTCAACTTGTTTAGAAATTACACCATTATGAGCCATCCAGATTATGTACACCACATCCGCAATATTAACAGCAACCAAACCTCTCCAAATTCTTGACCTCTTGAATTTGCTCAACCAATGCAATCAACTATCCATCTCAACTGACCAATCAATAATTCCCAACCATTGTCTTACTTCCTGAACCAGGACAACAGAATAGGGCAAGCAAAGAATAAGTGAGGATGAGTTTCCTCATGTTCAGAACATAAAACACAGTAACTATCCACATTTATATGCATTCTAAGCATTATATTGTTTGTCAATAAATGTTTCTAAACCACCAACCACAGATAGAAAGCATGCATAGGTAATGAATAATAAGACTATACCATATTTTGCAATTTAAACTTGGCCTTCTCACCCACTAGATACATGTACACCTCCCCAATCTTATACTTCTTACCTCTCTCATATGGAGCTTCACAGAAGTCCAATGGAATCTCTCTAAGTTTTAATAACTTCTTCCAATACCATGGGATATTATATGAAGGTACATAATCTCTCAAGAACTAGTCTTTCAAGTAAATTTCATGGATCCATCGAACCCAAAGCTCTTCCTTATTCAGAAATACTACCCATAGTAACTCCCAACAATACCTCTATTCCACAATCTACCATTTTTTATATTGAGACCTCCAAATTTCTTAGGCTAGTTGATTTGCTCCCATTTGATCAAAACTAACTTTTTACTACCTACATATTGTCCCCAAAGAAAGCTTTTACACACTGTCTCCACTTCCTTCACAACTGATTGAGGTAAAACAAAAATCATACTCCAGTATACTTGAAAAGAAAGTAATACTGAGTTGATTATCTGAACCCTTCCAGCTTTAGAAAGGTGCCTCAAAGACCAAACATTAACTCGTTTAACAATTTTGTAAACTAAGCCTTGGCAACTAACATTTTTCCACTTAGTTGTTGACGTTGGCACCATCAAATATTTAAGAGGGAAAGACCCCAACATGCACCCTATTTTGGCAATAATATCATGTTTCACTTTATCATTCACACCAGCAACATATACTTGTGACTAAGTAAGGTTAGCTTCAAGTCTATAAGCTTTTGAGAACTCAATAAAATTCTCCATCACCAAATTCACAGACCTCATATTGCCTTTGCTCATTAAAATAAGGTCATTTGCAAAATAGAGATTGACCAATTCCAAATGCTTACACTGAAGGTGGAAGCAAAATCCTTGTTTGAAACTAATTTCTATTAGAAGCCTAGTCAAGTATTCCATTGTCAACACAAATAAGATGGGGACATGGGATCACCCTGTCTCAATCCATGCATTCCTTCAAACTTACTACTATGATCCCCATTAATGTTCAAAAAATTGGGCACAGAAGTCAAGTAACTGTGAATCCACATTCTCATCTTCTCAAGGAAGCCATAAGCTCTCAAAATATTCATCGTAAAATCCTAGTCCAATGAGTCATATGCCTTCCTTATATCCACCTTCAGTAACACACCTTGCAAACATGTTCTTTCTCTTATACAATTGCAGTAAGTCCTATAGTATAAGTATGTTCTAGCAATATGTTCTGGGTAATAGTTCTATTTTTAATAAAAACACCTTAGTTAACATTAACCAATTCAAGTCCATCAATCTTTTGCAAATCAACTTTGAGATGACTTTGTAGATAGTATTACAATAGGTAATAGGCTTGTAATCACTGGGCTTAGCAGTATTATCAATCTTAGAAACAGTGATAATAGTTTCATTCAATGAACTAGGCATCTTCCCAGCACCAAAAAACTTCAACGCTACTTCAGCTACTTCCTCTCCCATTATATCCCAACATTTCTAGAAAAATCCATTGACATACCTATAAGGGCCAAGGTTTTTAATATCTAGAATGGAGAACATAGCTTTTTTAACCAATTTCTCATCACAAGGTCTTATGAACTGAATCTTGTGCTCTAGAGTCAAAGTCTCACCTATTTGCATCACTTCTTATCTTACACTAGCATAATAAGGCTTCTTAGTGCCCAAAATCTTTTTGAAAAATCCTATGAAGCATTTAATAATGCCCTTCAAATGAGTGATCTTCATACCATTTTCTTTCTCTGCCACTCTTATGCTACATTTCTGACTCCTCTCCTTCAATAATGAGAAGAAGAATTTAGAACTGGAACCTCCAAATTGAAGCCATACACATTTAGTTTTCTGCTTCATTAACTCACACTGAGATTTCAATACAGCAAGATATTCACCGACTACTTTCTCCTCATTTTCCTGCAATTCCACTACACCAAGATTACTCCTTAAAGCATTCTGAGCGTCTATCATAATCTTCTTAGCCTTCTCAACTCTTCCATGAATGTCCCCAAAAGCTTCTCTATTCGACTTCTTTAAAGGTCCCCTAAGCCTTACTAATTTTTTTGACACCCTACCCAGCTTAGAACTAGACATTGAGCTATTTCAGTATTGAGCCACAACATCCTTAAGGCAATTAGCTTGAGCCCACATATTGAAATACTTGAACCCAGATTTCCTTTTCACATCATCCTTCACCTTCATTAACATAATTGCATTATGATCAGATAGTTCACAAGGAAATAATATAGCTTTCATAGTATATACCTGCAACCATAGATCATTAAGAAAAACTCTATCCAATTTTGAAAAGACCCTCACCTCCCCACTCTGTTGGTTCCACCAAGTGAACCTACCACCCTTCTAGAAAACCTCAATCAAACCATAATCCTTAACCCACTCTTTAAAATTACATCATGAAAAGTCATAGTAGAACCCCCAAATCTATCTTCATAGCTCAGAATAAGATTGAAGTCTCCTAAACAAAGTATAGGCCTATTGTTTCCTATAACCAATTCCCTCAGTTTGGCCTATAAAGCTTTCCTACCAGTAATGGAGTAAAGCCCATATACTCCCACAATCTGCATCTCCAAACCAAAAGCTCTATTTTTAACAATACAGCTCACAATTTGGACAGAACATCTTGCTAAATCCGATTCCACCGCTAAAGGATCACTAGCCAAAATAATTCTACTCCTACTAGAATGGCAACTATTATCAAAATACTTCCAACCAGACAACATTTTATTCATAACACCTCCCATATTAGAACTACTAATCTTAGTCTCAAGTAAAAGAACTACTTTCAAAACATTATTCTTAATAGAAGAAGATATCATATTCTACCTATTAAGGCCACACAAGCCCCTGGCATTCCAAAAGATCAGCCTATCTATAGCCATCTACCCTTAAACTAGAGGATTAAAGGAATTAGTCACCACCATCTCCCGCTAACCCTTTTTCCCTTTATACATTTTACTACCTCTATCACTAAATCTTCCATTCTTAACTTTACTTCTCAACTCTTGCCAATCATGATTCCTATCTACTTGATCTAACCACAATACCTTAGAATGGGTCTCTGCTTATAATTCCATATGGACCACTTCTTCACACTCTTTTCAAATCACTACTTCTTGCTTACCTTATATCCTTTCTTATACACTCACTGAACTTTATTTTCCACATTCTTTTCCTGAACATTCTCCTTCTGGACATTAGCTTCTAGCTTTTGCATCTTAATATCCTTCCTACACTTTTCACTTAAATGCCCACACCCCTTACACACTCCACACTTTACAGGAATCCATTCAAATTCAACAGGTTGCTCCCTAATATCACCCCATTCATCTTCAAAAAGCACATGCTTAGGGAGAACCTGTTGGATATTCACATTAACTAGGACACGGGCGAAATGGCCCTTGGTATTGTCCATGAAAGCCCTATTAAACATAATGGGCACCCCAATCACATTAGCAATCTTACTTAAGTCTGCATTACCACACTATTTGAGATCAAGATTTCTAAATCGCACCCAAATAGGTAATGAACTTGCATATAGTCTCAGCTTAGCATACTAAAAAATCTAAGGCCTCATCACTATAGGCTCCTTATCAAACTGAGGAATCTCATATTGTAGGATCTAATTTCTAATATCAATTGAACCGAATCTCACAATTATCAACCCATTGTATACCCTCACGAACTTATCTATACCAAACTTCTCCCATATTCTCCTTAAATACCACTCAAACACATCTACAGGAGGATGAGCCCCTAACACATACACTATCAATGTTTATTCCTAGTATTGAATCTCATATTCCAACTTAGATCTTGCATTTCGCTGCTTAAAAATGTTGAAAGCCTTTCACAGATTCTCTTTTATGAGGAATAGAGCATATATTATTTTCTCCTTGCTTCTAATTGAGGCCTCTAATAAAGCAGATGAGCTTCGAAAGACCTTGTTTGAGCATGTGTCTGGACTGCAAGTTTCTTCATCATTCCCTAAGGTTTGTACCACCTTTTCATTATCTTGGAAATTCTATAATTTTAATGGTGGATGACCCCTTCTCCCCATTGGCCGGTGAGAGCCGTTAGAGAGGATAGTCAACCAAAAAAATATAAAGTTTTATGTAATTATACTATATTTCAAGACTTAATATAAAGTAAAATATTTTAATATTTATATTATATAAAATAAATAAAATTATAATTATTTTTGAAGAAACAATTAGACTGGCAGTTAAATCGGTTGTGTGCAATTGGTGAGATTATTCATGGTTGAAGTGTTATAGAGCAGCCTACACACCAAGTGGAGAGGATTCAACAACATGAAGATGAGAAAGATCAAGAAGGCAAGGATCAAGTTCAAGAGGTTTCTAGTCCAATTAGCATGCTCAAGGACCTATAACAAGGTCTCGGTTTAAGAAGCTTCAACAAGCCTTAATCAATCATCTACAAGGCTTAGTGAATTCGGCTAGTGAAGGGTTGCAAATGCGCCAAAGTGTTGGAGTATGTACATCCCAAGTTCATTACAATTTAATTCAAGTTCAAGTTACTAACGGGTTTAATTAAGTTTGTATTGGGCCACATTAGTATGGGCTAGTTTTAATAATTAAGTTTGTATTGGGCCACATTAGTTATGGGCTGGTTTTAATTAGTTTTAATATAATCAGATTAGTGAGCTCATTAGGTTTTTTTTGTAAAGGCTATAAATAAGCCTTGGCTGAATTATTTTAGAAAAGGACGATTGAATTATGAAACCCTAAAAGCTGTTTTGCTTTTATCTTTGTGTTCTTGTGTAGAATACATGCTTTAAGGAACATTCAAGTAAATTGATCATCTTCTTGTGGAGTGTTTCAAAATTGGAATTCAGAAACAAGTTTTCCTTGTTCCAATTCTTTGATCATCTTATCTAAGCAATATGATTTCTAACATTTTCTTAGGGGTTGTTGCCGAATTGACTATTGGGGTTTTCAAGTTAATGTTTTGGGGGTTCGTATACATAAAGGGGTTCTCAAGCTTATTCTTGAAGGTTCCGTATCATGGAGTAATGGATCCTTTCATAAGTTTAGGCATTTATCAAAGAATTCGATAAATGACTAAACTCTCTATGTTAAAAGAGTTTTGACATAGAGTTATTTTTTCAAACTGTTTGAAAAT
>CAOJBK014420307.1:0-12977 GCA_948294925.1 Codiaeum variegatum | reverse complement strand
TTTCCATCAAAGATGCTCTCAAGGATGAGAAAAGAATCAATTACCACAATGATTATCTAACCAACTTGCTAGCTTCTATCAAGTACGAATAACCACTGATAAAAATTTAGAATCATCCTTGTTCTTTATTTTAGTTTAACACTCACTTGAGAATTTATGATGGTACTGTGTGCCCCTTGGGCATGGAAGCTAAGTTCCTTGCTCATCCCTTCCAACAGTCGCTTATTGGTGCGACTTTGAACTGGTTCTTTCAATTAAAAGATTCTAAGAAATAGACCTGGGAGTCCATGTGTAATGAATTTGTAAAATAATTTTCCTATAATCAAGAAATTGATGTCAAAAGAAGAGTCTTGGAAACTACTAATCAAATGCTTAAAGAGACATTTTCTGCTTTCATTACTAGATGGTGGAAAAAGGCCTCCCAAATTGTAAATAGACCAACAGACTCAGAAAAAATTGACATGATAGTAAAGAATTTATTGCCTATGTATCGAGAAAAATTGATGACAATGTACCTACTTGATTTCAAAGCTTTAGTGAATGTCAACACTTGCCTAGAAGATGGGGTTTAACTTGGCCTCATCAAGAACGAAACTCAGACCTCGTCCTCCAATTTTAAGAGGACCAATAGTACTAAAAAATAAGGCAGGATTAATGCAATTTCTACCCTAAAGCCTATATAAATCAAAAGTAAGTAGTTCACTAATTTGAGGGTGCATTCCAACCATTGGAACCCAAGCCCATTTCGAACCCATTACTAAAGAACTTTAACATGTCTAAAAGTTATGACTACCATCAAAGGCTAGGCCATAAAACAGATGACTGTAAGGCCTTTAAATACAAGATTCAAGATCTGATTGATGCTAATGATCTACTCCTGCCCACTACAAACATTGGCACAAATACCCTACTAAAGCATAATGTGAATGAAATTTTGAATGAGTTTGAGGAAGGGGATTCAACACACGTTACATTTGATGCTGAGCCTTTGAGTAATTTCCACTACACTGGAGAGGACCTATCTTCCTTAAAGAAGTCCTTTTCCCTAAATTACTATATTCTGATTGACCAACCTTCCTTTGGAACGTCAATATGCAATGACTACTATTGTGTTATCATTGATCTGAGAAATTTGTTTAAAGAAATTGATGCTATCAATTGAAGTGAGAGGATCACACAAGCACCTATTGCTCCTCCATTTGCAAATGAACCAATGGCTCAATCTAAGGAACTCCTGACCCTAAAGAGGACACCATACTCAAGCAGCTGAAAAGACACAAGCAAACATCTCCAACTGGAGTCTACTTATGTCATCCTATCCTTACTGCTAAGCTCCTTGTAAGGCGTTGAGCTAATGCCAGACTCTAACTAACTGTTCTTCTGAAGCTTTGGTTACCTCTATTACATGCTCCACCAATGGGCATCAATCTCTTTTTTAGATAATGGGATCCCATGTGGGGGACCTCACAACGTCACCCTCTACATTAATGTTATCACAAGGGAGAAGATTGCCTCGATGACTTTGGTTGATAATGGGTCGTCACTGAATGTCTACCCACTTAAAGTCGCAAGCTATTTAGGGTTAAGTGTTATTGATTTCACTCCATCTGACCAGATCGTTCGGGCATATGAGAACCCAAAAAGAGAAGTTTTGGGGGTGGAAACACTAACCAACACCATGGCCCTAATCACTTTCAAGGTTCCTTTTCAAGTTATAAATGTGCCTTCCTATTTCAATTTGCTTTGGAAAGACCTTAGATCCATCAAGCCAAGGTTATGCCATAAACTTTGCAACAATGAGTGAAGTTCCCATTAAAGAATGGAATTATGACCATTAAGGCAGACATCTCTAGGAAATCTAAAATCCAAAACACAGTTCCAATTTTGCAAATCCAATCCAAGTTGTCAGCATATCTTTTATCTGGCTTCTCATTTGTCCAGTTCATTCACACTATTGAGAATTTGAAAGAGGCAATCACTCTGAACTTTGATTCATATTGCAACCCCATAATGTGAACCCTATTTTGGACCATTATATCCACCCCATTAATACAAGACCAACGATTCAAATCGGGAGCAAATCGAACTTTAAACGAAAAAAAAAAACCCAAAAAAATTGAATCGAATAGGACCAAACCAACCCAGAAAAACTATGCCCAATGACCTAGATCCAGTCACACATGTGTTTAGAGAAAACATATGTGTTTCGCTCAAAATGCACGCGTTTGGCCCCTAGGGTTTCTAGCATAATTCCCTATAAATTTGAACTATTTAGAATAGTTTTTTATTCCAACTTTCAAACTTTTTGGACACACTTTTTACCTATTTTCAGTCTCCAAATACTCCAAAATATTCTCCAAACATTACAAACCTTCCTCAATCCACCTAAACCTACAGATTTTCATAATAGGCACTCCAACTCTCATCAAACCAGCCATTCAATCCTTCAGTCCCAGTTCATACAAGCAAACACTAGTGTTCTCCAAACACAACAGAGACCCATTCTGGTTTTGTCAAGTCTTCCGACCCGCCAATTCTAAGGCCCCGCAAAGCAAAGGTAAAATTGGTAAAATATATTGTACTACTCTTAAATTTTGAATCACTTTGAGCCCTTTAAAACATAATTAAGGAATATTTTATTAGAAATCCAATTTTAAGCTCTTTAATCTTATTAAGGCATGTTTTACTGAAAAATCTATTTTTCATAAAACAAATTCAATTAAACCCTAAAATGAACTTAGATAATCAATTTCACATTCAAAATCATTCTTTTTATTAATCAAAATATGAAAAAATTAATAGCCTAATGGTTAATGATTTTACTAAATAAAATTGGTTAGCAATTGAACATCAAACCACCCCATTGTTATCAGAACAACCCCCACCCTTTACGAGAAGGGAGAATGGTGTGGGGTTTGATTCCCATTCAAAGGGATACTTCGGTAAGCCATTTTAAGGCCACAACTCCAAATATGTGTTTACTTTTATTTTATTTGGTTATTTTGTTATTATTATTGCTATTATTTAGACTCTTTTATTTGTTATTAGGATTGGCTTATTTCTATTTTTCTTATGTTATTATGTATGGATCTGTATTGGGGAACGTGTGCTCCTCCCATATCATAAAACTAGAGGGGAGATCTCCTGATTTCCATTCCTTTTAGAAATTGCAATTTATTTTTTTTCAGTTTCTTTGGGGTAGTGTGCCTTCCTTAGAACCTGAAGTGGGCTAGAGGAAGGACCCCTAGTCGATCCTTATTTTACTATCTTATGGTTTATTATGTGCATTATAACATGTTCATGCATCATGATTATTGCAATATCTATTCATGCATACACGAAAATCCTATTTTTATCAAAATCACATGTTTTTAAGCCAAAAGTTGTTATGTAAATGGAAGAAACTATTTTTCATAAAAAATGTTTAATCAGATCATGAAACTCCAAACCCCATTGGGTTCAAAAGAATAGCCTTTTCAATTGGGTAAAAATCATTTTTTCTAAAATGGAGTTTCCCAAAGGTTTCTTAATTATCGATGAAAAATCTATTTTCTTAAAGTATTGGGTGGCAACTCTGAACACTAAACACACCACGTGTATGCCAATGAATAAATGTGGATGCACAAATATGGGGCTCGACCACAATCCATGATGCCATGCACAATCTGACTCCCAGGAGTTGGTTTCCTGGGGCTCACCAGAGTTTGCAGGCGCGCAAGGGGAAATCCTGCAAGCTACTTGGACGGCGCCTCACAACTAGTGACTCCACTAGTGATGTTTGGAAAACTGACAAAAAAACAAGTGGATTATTTTCTGAAAAATAATCTTTTGGCTCAACACTATGTGAAAGTAGGTTTCATGCATCACTTCACATGATCCCTTATCTTAGGAAACCTAGATAGAGAGTAACATCGAGTGATCTTCCTTCCTTAGGACTGCTTTGTCGATAGTAAAGTCATCCAACTCCAAGGCATACCCTCCAATACTTTCGGTTGGGGTATCAAGGTTCACATACCACTAAACCCATATGAATCTCTTTGATTCATATGTGGTTTGGTATATCGCACCTCTAATTGTTGGGGAACTGTTAAAACCACTAAGCCGTTATGTAATGATTAGAGTTGACCATATGTCCCATGTACCATAATAACTCTGATATTATTGCCATCATGAAATCTTTTTCATTTATGCATACATGCATGCATTATGACATCCAAAACACTGACGTATGGTAAAGTGCACCTATCCCAAAGAAATCCTTTAAACACTCACCCTTTTTACAACCTATCTGCTTGCTACTGGCTTTACCTTTCTCTTCAAAGAGTTGATATCCAATTCCATTTCCCTTTTTGAAAGGTCACCATGTCCAATTTGGAAAAAAACAACACCAACCTTGCTGCTGATTCCACAACTCCCAATGCTGCTGCTCCACCTGTTAACATCATTGCCATGCTTACTTAAATTATATAAAGGAAAGAGGAAGCCATTAAGACTCAATAAGAGACCCTCTCTACCATGATGCAAGCCCAAGAACATACTATTTTGGGCCAGGTTCAAGCCATGCTATCACAAGTTGGTATTCAACCTAACAACCATGCTTCCTCCTCCAATTCTAAGAAAGATCTCATTATAGATGAATTCATTATCCTGAACCTACAATTTGATTGTGGGATTTCCACTCCAACTGCTCCTGCTGTGGATCCTTTCCCAAAGAGAGCCTAAGAAAATCCTTTCCCCAAGTCCATGATGAAAAAATATAAAGATATGTAGAGGAATTTAAAGGCCTTGAAAATGAAAGAAAAGCTTCTAGAGGTGAAGACATTGAGTCCCTTCCCTAATGTTAGAATTCCAGTGAAGTTACAGATGCCAAATTTTGAGAAATTAAATAGTACTTCCTACTCTAAAACTCATTTAAGGATATATGATGTGACATTCCATCCTTTAGGTGTAGAAGGTGAGCTCTTTACTTAGCACTTCCAATAGTTGCTTACTGGTGTGGCTCTGACCTGATTTATACAATTAGATAATTCCAAGAAATAGACATGAGAATATTTATGTACTGAGTTTTTAAAATTGTATTCCTATAATTAAGAAGTGGATATTAAAAGAAGGGATCTTGAAATGACTAAACAACAGCCCAAAGGGATCTTTTTAACTTTAATTACTAGATGGAGGGAGAAAGCCTCCCAAATGGTAAATAGACCAACCAAACCTGAACTAATCGACATATTGGTAAAAAAGCTTCTACTTGTACATAGAGATAGAATGATGGCATAATATTTTTTAGATTTTAAGGCTTTGATTCATGTTGGCATATGCTTTGAAGATGGGGCCGACATTGGCCTCGTTAAGGATGAAACTCAAACCTCATCCTCCATATTCAAGAAAACCTATACCACTAAAAAAGATGGTGGGGTTAATGATAATTTGGCCCGTAAGCCCATTCAAATCCAGAAAATGGAATTTATGAACTTGAAGGGGTTAACTCTGAGCTACCTCCTGAAAGAATGTTTAGAGAACGTTGTCTTCCAACCTTTAAAACATAAGCCTATTCTCAATCCAATGCCAAAGAACTTCAATATGAATAAGAGGTGCGACTATCACTATAGGCCAGGCCATAAAACTAATGACTGTAAGGCCCTTCGCCATAAAATACAAGATCTCATTGATGCCAAGGATCTTTTGCTTCCTACTGCAAACATTGGCACAAATCCCCTCCTAGAGCATAATGTAAATGCAATACTGAATTATTTGAAGAAGGGGATTCTATGCACCTTATCATTTATGTTCTGCTCTCGAACAATTATTATTACATTAGAGAAGATGAAGCTTCCTTAGAAAGGTATCTCTCTCTAAATTGCTCACTGTCGATTGGCTAACCTTCCTTAGGAAAGTCAATCTATAATGACTACTGTTGTGTTATCATTGACCTAAGGCATTTAGGTGAAGAGATAGATTTTATTACCAAAAGTGGATGAATTACTTAAGTGCCTGTTGTAATCCCATATGTTAGTTAACCAGTGACTCAATCTAAAGGGACTCCTGACCCTAAAGAGGATCCCATTCTTAAGCAACTTAAGGAAACACATGCAAACAGTTCTATTTGGAGCCAACTTATTTCTTCTTATCCTCACTAGCAAGCTCTTTATAAGGTGCTGAGTCAATGCCATACTCCGACAGACATTACTCCTGAAGCTTTGGTTGCTTCCATCATGATTCCTACTAAAGGGACATCCATTTCTTTCTTTGACAATGAGATCCCGCCTAGGGGACCACACAATGATGCCCTCTACATTACCATCATCAAAAGTGAGAAAATTGCCCAATGACTTTGGTCGATAATGGGTCAGCACTTAATGTGTGCTTGTTGAAAGTTGAAAGCTGCCTGAGGTAAAGTGCTACTGATTTCACCCATTTTGATCAAATTATACGGGCTTATTATAACTCTAAGAGAGAAGTTATGGGAAGCATTCATCCCTAAAGAGTCGAAAATGCAGACAGCCGGAGTTCTTCAAGAAGCAAAGATCTCTTGACTGGCAACATGCCTACTATAATCAACTAAATGTTGTTGATGAAATAAGGATTTAAGTTCTCCACCACACATAGAACTATAAGATCAGGCTTACAAAGCATTTCAACAAATGAGTTTGAAGCCACAACCTTCAGGAAGGTAACATAGTTCTCAAATAGATTAGACAAGTCATATAAGACCCTTGAGGGAAATTTCGACCTCTTTGGAGTGGTCCATACATAATTAAGAAGATCATGTCAGGCGGAGGCATTATACTAATGGATGTACTAATGAATCCAACCATGCGACTAACTTCGATCAGCTCAAAAATTACTTCATATAGTGTTCTTGTTGTCTGAGCATGCATTCAGGCATCATCATCATTGTAACAATAACTACGTGGACCTGATTCTCCAAAAATTACCTTAGACTTCAGTTTTTTCAAAATATCTTTTGTAAGGAGATACATAGGCATCCTTTATAGGCACGGTCCAAATAATTTAATAAAAATCAATGTTTCATTCTCATTCTCATTTGGGCTCTTTAACATTGCATGCAAGAGTTAAAAAGAACAAATATACAAATAAAAAAAAAAGAATGAAATATGCTAAGCTGAAAACTTAAACGGGAAACTTAGTTAAAATTTATGGTACAACATGCTATACTGAAAACCGAAAAGGAGGTCAAGGTAATAATTAAGGCAGCTCACTAAGTTGAAAACCCAAAAAAGGGTGGCTTGGGCAAAAATAAGAGCTTAATAAAATAAAATACATTTATTGAGGTCTTATTCATCTTTTCGAACACCAAAAACAAGATATTTGAAATAGGAAAAAAAATAAACAATTTTTTATTTTCTAAAGTCTTATTTTTCTAAAGTTTAGAAAACATACTCAATCTTCAATCTTAGTAAAAAAGGCGATGTGCTTTGCCTTCTCCTTTTTCTAACAAGCCTCAATCCACCATTCAAGATACACTAGAAGCTTTCCATAGTCATCACCTGGAATAACCATAGCCCTTGTGAAGTCCCTAATCTAATGAGAGTGAATAGCTCTAGCCACTTAGTCATTCACAGTGGTCGCCGCAAATAAAGGACCATCTAGGGCCACATCTTGATCATGTCTCATCTGACAAAGGACTCTAGTAGCCTGATACTAAGTTGCGTACTGAAAATAAAGAAAATACACATGCATGAAACCTTGATTTCTTAGAATAAACTACTTAATGGTATGCCAATCAGGCTGCTATAGCAAATTGGAAGGACTCAGCTCTAATAACTAGCTATTCCACTCTTTCTTAAAGCTAAAATGAATGGCAATCTTCCTAGTATGATACCAAGAAGTAGGGTATTCTTGTTTGTCAGGTCCAGGAATGATCCTTAGATGGTCTCTCTACCAAATATGGAAAGCAAACACTTAAGTCAGGGAAGCCTTAAAGTATGTTAAAACAGACAAGTAGAAAAGGGTATAAAAACCTAGAGCAAAAGTAGACTGATATTCCAAGGTTCCCTAGAGCTATCTTACCCTCAATCAACTTACCTTCACCCATATGGAGTATCATCTCAGCTATCTTCGCTTCTTCCCGTCCAACTAGTCCCACGAAAATATAGCCCCTGGTCAATGCAAATGCATGGACCTTCAATCTCCGAGCCATCGAAATGAAGTCACCCTTTGATTCCTCCCAAAATATAAAGGCCAATACAGGCAAGTCGACCAAATCATCTTTCACCATACCTGAAGCAGCCTCTGTGCTCAAATCTTGTAACCTTTTAAACAAATTGAAATAGCCCACCCAATTGATTGGAATAGTCGGAACAGCTAGAACAACCTTGGTGTTCGTACCAAGCAAAAAGGAAAATTCCTCAAAAGTAAGGCACATCTCGTCTATACCAGCTCAAAAATGGAATACATGGTCAATAGGATCCCAAAACCATATGCAAGCATTCAGAAAATCCTAATCAATCTTAAAACCCTTAAGAGTGTGTAAATCTGACAAACAATACCTCTCAAGGTTGATTCTCTGTACATTGCTCAACTTCTGGCACTACTCATGCATTACGTGGCTGAAAAAGGCTATATGTTATGAACAAAAGGAAAAGAAACTTACTTTTTCTAGAAAATAATTTTATTCCCCAACGATTTTCCGAAACAAAAGTTTATAATGTCTCGCGAATCGAGCCAGAAAACTAAATTCAAAAGAGTGAAATGCACGAGCTAGGAAAAAACACATGCATTTGCACCAAAACACATGAATTTTATCCTCAACTATGTGTTTTGAGGAAAATACGCGTTTGTCTGCCACATGTTGCGTGCCTACCCTGTTTGTCGAAACGATTCGTCCTGACCCGATCTAATTCCATTTTCGCTCGATTTTCGATCAGAAAAATTTTCAAATCTAATTTTCCAAGTAAAATCATTTCTAAGAAATTAGAGAATCATAGAAATGAAAATGAAAATTTACAAAATTTTCATAAAAATCTAAATAAAATTTGAAGTATAAAACAAAAGTCTAAAATTGTTTTTACAAAAGCCCATAGTTGAGGCCCAAATATAGTCCAAACATAGAAGTAAGTCATGTATCATCCTTAGGCTCCTCAGCATTGTCCTCCTCCATAGGATCGACCCATGCACCGCGTTGTCTGATGGCTTTCTACTCTAGCCGACTCCATAGAATACTCAACTCGGAAAAGGTAGTACTCAAACTGAACATAGCGTATGGTAGTTATCTATACCCTGGTCAAATAATAAACTAGGAATCTATAAAGAATAGACTAAAATTAGAACTGACATAAAGTTCAAGGAATATACCATCTCCAGAAGTTGAGCAAAGTCCACTATTGGTACCCCTAGTAAGTAGTTTTGGTTGAAATAATGAATCTGACTAGTGCCTGATGCATTAGTGTAAGAGATATGATCGGTAATCTGAGGTAGCCAATGCTAAGATTGGCTGGTGCTGGCTAGTACATGGGAAGAGGATGCACCCATATTTAAAGAAGCAGAACATTAATGGGGGGCAGCCTGGCTACTACCCCCACCACGAGGCCTCTGCCAGTCAATAGCAACACCTGTTCTTTGAACCTGGATGTTATTAGTATATAAGGGGGGCATCCCAACCATCAAACGAGATGCTACAAATTCTGGGTAAGAGGTATCCATAAGTAGATAGTTCTCTCAAGCTCTCCTAACTTGCTAGTAAGCTTGGAAAATACCATGCATCCTCTCCCTCATCTATAAAGGAGGGTCAGTAGGTACAACCGTATTCTCAATAGATTGGGTATGACACGCTCACCAAGGAAGAACTCCATCAATGAGGTTGGGACAATCAGAACCTTGTCTCTGTTTGAAAGTGATCTATATAGCATCAGGGCCCTCATCTTCGAGCTCAATTATGTGGAAGGGTCTCCAAACAACCTGCATTCGCTAGAACGACAAACAAAAATCAGAAATCCACAATGAGAAATGTGTAAAAGTTATCAGAATATACTTGGGTCTTAGTGACTAAAATGTGCCTATAATCAAAGAAAGTGTAACTGTCCTGATGCGGGAGCCAAGACTCCCTACAACACATCCTCCCCAATGGAAAGAGAAACTGATTCTGAAGCATGATACGAGGGGCAAGCGAACTAATATGGATGAACACCTAAAGCTGTAAGAAAGTAAATAGTTCAACAAACTGATAGAAAGTCTAAGCAATACTAACCTCCCATGCAATGATAGTCGACAGAATAGCTACTCTGACAACCTCGAACAAATTACCCATGCGTCGGTATGCTGCAGCTAGTGCGGCTTCTCCCCAATCATACCCTAGCACATTGATCGACAGTAAAGCGTGCTAGGTCCATATGGAACAGCAACTCGAAAAGGTCATTCCTAGCAACCAACCTAGAAGTGTTGCACCTCTGTCACACCTCGAGAAAAATAGCAAACTCATGGTGCTATCATGGTAACACATCAAAGGTGATGGGTCGACACCCGAAGCGCATACTGGTCGAACACAACCACTCAAAGGGGGTCATGGTCATCTCCCCTATTAGTAAATGGAACATGTTGATGGTTTGCCATCACCTCTCAGCCAAGAAAAAAAGAAGGCTTCTGTTTGGGGAATGCTCCTCATCTAGGCTCAGCCAGCCCACTAGGTGAGCTAGAGCTATGCAGTTAGCCATAGCTTTGTGGCCACTAAGAAAGGCTATCATTGTACCTAACTGCGATCTACCACCTCTCTAGATAAAAGTGCCATTCTACAGGTATGCATTCAATCCTATCATTTTCAATTTCTATTTATTTCTAACTCTATTTTATTTTTTAAACATAAAAATAAATATGAGTGAAAAGGAAATAAATAGACGTGCGAAAAAAATCAATACAGAAAATGTGAACGACACAAATAAATAAAAAAAAGAGAGAGATAGAGGATACATACAATAGGTAATCCCACCAAGCTCGTGTGCACTTGGGGATCCATCAAAAGATCTGCATTTGTGGGAGTATGTGGCTCTAGGCGATCCACCATTAAATGATCAGAGGGATCCCACTAGAGTAATGGAATAGCTACAGAATCATATGACCCGGCAGATGAATCGGGTATGCCACCAAGTAATTCCTCCATCATAAAACTGAACAGAGAATTATTAACAATATCGTCCAAAGTAGGAATAATGAAAGCCAGAATCTCCTCGCCCTCTAAAGACGCACTGAGGCGTGCTGACAAATCTTCCTCAAAAATTTCAACCGATATCATCCAAAAACTTCTCCCAAAATTAGAAAGGTAAAAGGAGAAACTTTGAAAGATAAAGTAAGAAATGAAAGTTATAATTGAAAGTGAAAGCATCAAGCCCTTTTTATAGGCAAATTCTCAACTAATGCATTAAATGTGTTCACACTTAGCAGTCATTTTTCTCCAAATACAACTATTAAGGGGGGCAACTATGAACTCTAATTTTTACACCATTAAATTTAGCCATTAATACAAGCCCAACAATTCATAACAGGCTTAAATTGGACTTCAGACAGACCTAGAAAATCCAAAAAGCTGAATCAAATCGGATCGAACTGATCTAAAAAATTGAGCCTAGTGACCCAGACCCAGTCACATATGCGTTTAGAGAAAACGCATGCATTTTTGGACAAATGCTTATGTTTACCACCAAATGCATGCGTTTGGTGCAAAATGCATAGTTTTTTCCCAAAACACACACGTTTAGCCCCCAGGGTTTCTAGCACCAATCCATATAAATTTGAACTATTCAGAATAATTTGGAATTCTGGCTTTCATAATTTTCAAATGTGCTTTTTACCTATTTTCTGTCTCGAAATACTCTCCGAACACTACAAACCTTTCTTAATCGACCTAAAACCTTCAGAGTTTCAAGACAGACATTGCAGCTCTATGAAACCAGCAGTTCAATCCTTTAGTTCCAATTCAAACAGATAAACACTAGTGCTCTTCGAATACAACAGATTTCCATTCCAGTTATGTCAAGCCCTCCAACTCGTCGATTTCAAAGCCCCACAAAGAAAAGGTAAAATTAGAATAATATATTGTTATACTCTTAATTTTTGAATCACTTTTAGCCCTTTAAAACTGAATTAAGACATATTTTATCAGAATTCAATTTTAAGCTATTTAATCTGGTTAAGTCCTGTTTTACTGAAAAATCTATTTTTCATAAAACAAATTCAATTAAACCCTAAAATGAATGTAGGTAATAAATTTCACATTCAAAATCATTGTTTTCATTAATCAAAATCTGAAACGATTAATAGCTTGTTGGTTAATGATTTTACTAAATAAAATTGGTTAGATACTGAACATCAAACCACCACACTATTATCAGCATAACCCCTATCCTTCACGAGGAGGGAGAACAATGTGGGGTTTGATTCCCATTCAAAGGGATATACTGGCAAGCCATTTCAAAGCTTCATCTCCAAATATGTATTTACTTTTATTTTATTTGATAATTCTTTATTATTGTTGTTGTTATTTAGAATCTTTTATATGTTATTACAATTGGCTATTTTCTATTATTCTTATGTTATTGTCTATGGATATGTATTGGGGAATGTGTGCTTCTCCTAGATTATAAGACTAGAGGGGGGATCCTCTAATTTATGTTCCTTTTGGAAATTGTAATTTATTTTTTTTATCACTTTCTTTTGGCTAGTATGCCTTCCCTAGAACCTGAAGAGGGCTTGAGAAGGACCGATCAATCCTTGTTTTATTATTTTATGGTTTGTCATGTGCATTATAACATGTTCATGCATCATGATTATTGCAATATCTACTCATGCATACACTAAAATCCTATTTTTACCAAAATCATATGTTTTTAAGCCAATAGTTATATAAATAGTAAAAACTATTTTTCATAAAAATTATTTTATTAGATCACGAATCCCCGAACCCTTTTTGTTTGAAAAGAACAACCTTTTCAAATGGGTAAAAATCATTTTTTCTAAAATGCTGTTTC
>CAOJBK014419592.1:0-14544 GCA_948294925.1 Codiaeum variegatum | reverse complement strand
TATATATATATATATATATATATATATATATATATATATATTAAGCCATAAATGGAATTCAGATTACAAATATATATATATATAATGTACATACTCTAGGGCATACAACCCCAATAATTAGTTGAAGTAATTGAAATTTTTTGAAGTTCTGGTTTTATGAAGTCTAGTGTTTCATTTTGTTGAATTATGTTTGGTAATAGTAACCTGGTTCTCATTAATATTTGGTTGTGAAATTGTGATTTGTTTGGTAATTGGTAAAGATTCAATTGAAATTTGATAAGGTTTAGAATGAGATTTGAGGTTTTGTTATGAAGATTTGTGGTATAATCTTTGGTTACTCAATATCTAATCAAGAAACATTTACAAGTATGCAAATACATCATCAATTTTATCCTCAACTCTTTAATAATAGTCTTAGTTCTAAGTTCATGAATTTGAGAGGTAGATGTGTAGAATGTCAATATTGTGGTAGGAAAAAATCATACAGCAAATAGATGTTATGATTTGATTGGTTTTCCAAATAAAAGAAAGGTAGAGTGTCAATATTATGGAAGAAAAAATCATACAGCTGATCAATGTTTTAACTTGGTTGGTTTTCCAAATAAAAGAAAGGTAGAGTGTCAATATTGTGGAAGAAACAATATATAATTGATTAGTGTTTTAACTTGATTGGTTTTCCAAATCAAAGATTAAATCAATATCATTGCTTTGATTCTGGAATGCAACAACATTTTTCTGATTTACAATAACAAATTTCTGGTAATTCTCAACCATTTCAATCTTCATTCAAGAGTTCAACAACTGTCTCCAAACAGTCTTCCCAAAATGCTAGAATAAATGATGTACCCCCAGTAGTTACAAATTAACCAGTGAAGGCTTCAAAACCACCTCCTAGTTCTTTGCCAGCATATGATGAACAAATCACATAATTGAAGCTGTCAGTGGATAGTCTTGAGAAGAAGAGAGACTTCTACTTTGCAAAGCTGAGATTTATTAAGATTTTATGCTAAAGTCCTGAGTTTGAAAACGTTGTTGTTGTTACGGCAATCAAAACAATCCTGTATGCAACAAATGATAATGCATCAGTGGTTGCAGAAGCTTAAGCCATGATATCCATTCCATAGAAAGAAATAGAGCCCTTAAGTCCTATAATTAAGGTTTCAACAGAAGAAAAGAATTATGATTCCTAAAAGTGAAAAAACATTGTGAACTTTGATGTTGATGCTACTGACATAACAGCATTGTCACTAAGGTAAAGGCTTTCTGATGCTACTGATGTCCATTGCAGTGGGTCACCTCTTATGACTTACTGATAATGTCTCCAACTTGAAGCTTTAGCCTGTAGTAGTTCTGAATTAGATATACTTTACACCAATTTTTCTCAAAAACTAAGTCTCCATCCATGATGAATCTTTATCCTTACTGTGTGTTTATGCAAAATAAAGGAGTGGTGCCTCTTGATAATTCTTTGTTTAAGCCCTTGACATCATCTATAGAAATAGTTAATCCTAATACTTTGCTGCATTGTACTAATCTGCTTGATGCTGCTAATTTTTCAATGATGAATTTTAATATTATTGATGTTATAGTTCTTGTCACTGAGACTGGTTGGCCTTCAAAGGATGATTCAAAGGAGCCTTATGCCACAATTGACAATGCTGCTCAGACCTTTATACTTCAATTAATGGAAGATGATCAACTATTGAAGACTGGTATTGGTGAGATGGTGTGTTATGAAGAAAAAGATATTGAATTTTCAATAATTGAATTAATAGGACATGATCAACAACTCAATAGCTTTACAAATCCATGTAAAGATTATTTTATGAAGACTTATTATTATTTTGTTGGAACATTAAAGGCTGGTTCATTTGTAGTTGTTATTATTTTTTATCTTGGAGGATCTGTAGCTATTATTTGCAGCAACTTGATGATGAACACCATCATCAAGTTAAGGGGGGATGTTAAGCCATATTAAGATGAGTTAGTTATAAGTGGTTAGTATTGTTAATCTGTTAGTAAGATGAGTTAGTTCCAAATGGTTAATGTTGTTAATATGTTAGTCTAGAATTTAAAGCTTCAGTATAAATATGCAATTCACTTGTATTTTTGTAACTAATTCTAGAGAAATAATAGCCCTCCTTCTTTCTTTTTTTTTTCTCTTTCTTATCTTCTTCTTCAATATTTTTGATTCTTCTTCAATTTCTTAGCCTACAAACTCTAATTTTCAACATCAATCTAGAAGCCAGTGAAGGGCCTCATTATTTCAGAATTGGATACAAATAAGTTTCTATTCCAATTTTTTTCATGAACTGGATATGGAGAAAGTGATGCAAGGTGGTCCATGGACCTTTGATCAATAACTCTTACTCTTGGCCCAGGTCAAAGAGAATGAATCACCAGTAAAAGTTGCTCCTATTTGAAACGTGTTTGTGGGTGTAAGTGCCTGATGTTCCCTTTGGTTTCATGTCAGAGAAGATTGTTGTAAGCATAGGCAATTATATGGGAACTTATATTGAATGAGATGCAAATAACTTCACGGGCAAGTGGAAATCCTATATGCATATTAGAGTCAATATCGACATAAGAGTTCCCTTGAAAAGAATGATGAGAATTCGAAAGGAGGGTGGAGCATGGTTGATTCTCAAGTTCAAGTATGAACGATTGCCTGCATTATGCTTTTTCTATGGTATACTGGGCCGCTCTGACAAAAATTGTGAGAAACTATTTGATAATCCAAAAGGGAAGGAGGTTGAATGGCTCTACAGGGCCTGGCTATGGTCACCTTCTCGCCGAGCTATTATTCCAGCTACAGTGAAGTGGCTATTAACAGTACCATTAGTGGATAACATGGAAACTTCTAACTCTCAGCCAATAGAGAACGTGTAGGAGACGGTTGCTCAGTTGATAGTTATTTTGAATGTTGAGGTAGTGTAGAAGATGGTTATGTTGATGTGAAGAAAGTTGATGGGAAATAGCCAATCATAGAGGAGTCCTCATATTTGGGAAAAGAAGAGCATGTATTTGACTCATCAAAGAACATTCTAGTTCTAGATAAAAAATGACGTGTGACAGTAGTGGATTGACTATTTGATGTCAAGGGTTTAATGGACTATGATAAATAAATTACTGAATCATCCAAGTCAAAATACTTATTTTCGACTGGTTCTGGTGTCCAAACCTGCCCGACCCAATGCGCACGTTAAGTTGGAACTATCGTGGGTTGGGCAACCCAGAGACAGTCCAAACCTTAATGGATCTAGTATCCATATACATCTCTAAATTGGTTTTATTATGGAAGCTATAATTAACAAATCATGTGCTGAGCAATTAAGAGTAAAACTCAAATATGATGGTGTTTTGTGTGTTGAGAGTGGTTATGCAGGAGGAGGTCTTATTCTATTCTGGAAAATGCAGTCGTATGTTTCCATTGTAGGGTATTTAAAGAACTTCATAGATACCCACATCTCTTTACCTAGTATCTCTCCATGGTGGCTAACAGGTTTTATGGGTTTTCAGAAAGATAGAAATGTAGAGATTCATGGGATTTATTATAGTTTTTAAGTAGCAAATTGAGTTTCCCATGGGTTGTAATTGGAGATTTCAATGATCTCTTATCCCAACAAGAGAAAAAGGGTAATTATTACCAGTCTCCATCTTTGATAAGAGGTTTCATGTTTGCTATCAATGACTGCCATCTCTCTGAGGTGCAAATGTTAGGTTATCCCTTCACATGGAAAAAGAGTAGAGGATCGATTGATTTTATGGAGGAGAAACTAAATAGGGCCCTTGCTACTTCTTCTTGGTTCCAATTATTTAATGGGTCGAAGGTAATCAATGAGGACACCTCTACCTCGGATCACAATGCCTCATATCTCTCCTTGGGCAATAATTGTTCTCTTATCAATTTCCCTTTCATATTTAAGAACTCATGGGTCAGGGAACCAGATTGCTTTCAACAAGTGGAGAAAGGGTGGAATAAGGAATCAGAAGTAGATATTGTGCAATGTATTAAAGTTTGTGGTGCAGTTCTTAAAGAGTGGGGAGATGAGAAATGAAAGATTTTCAGTGATAGAATTAAAGAGTGCAAAAGAAAAATTAGAGTTTTGAAGTGGAGAACTAATCCACACTCAGTTGCTGAAGTTCAACGGGAGAGGAATAGATTGAACTCGTTACTGGATCAACATGAGGATTAATGGAAAAAACGAGCCAAACAAACGTGGCTTAAGGCCGGTGATGCTAACTCCATATATTTTCACCGGTACACTTCTCACCGTCAGTGGAAAAATATTATCCAATAGCTTAAGGATGGTTCAAATAAGTGGAGAGATTGGGATAATGGCCTTGATGAGGTAATTCATGATTATTTTACTATCCTATTCAACTTTAAACATTTGGATGATGCTGAAATTCTTCAACATGTGCTTCCAAAAGTAACTGAAGAACATAATGAACGTCTCATGGCTCCGTATTCAGCAGAGGAAATTAAAAATGCTCCTTTTGCAATGCATCCAGACAAAGCCAGCGAGCCAGATGGGTATAATCCCTTCTTTTATTAGAAGTATTGGGATGTAGTGAGTGACCAAGTCACATCAACCTACCTTCATATTCTTCACACATGAGAGGTTCCAGCCCAAATGAATGAAACGACAATAGTTTTGATCCCAAAGAAAAGTAACCCAGAATATGTCAGTGATATGCGACCCATTGCATTATGTAATGTGATTTTTAAAATTGTGATAAAAGCCGTCTCTAAGAGGCTGAAGTGGGTTCTTAATGAAGTCATTTTAGAGAAGCAAAGTTTCCTACTTGGGAGATTGGTTTTTGACAATGTTATGGTAGCTTTTGAAGTGAATCACTACTTGAAGCAAAAAACACAAAGGAAAAGAAGCTGTGTGGCACTTAAAATAGATATATCAAAAGCCTATAATCATGTTGAATGGTCGTACTTGTGAAACATCATGCTTAAACTGGGTTTTCATCAGAGTTGGGTTGATTTGGTGATGCATTGTGTTAGTACAATCAGTTATAAGGTAGAAACATCAGGGTATTCTATTAGCCCTATTATTCCTCAACATGGCCTGAGACAAGGTGATCCACTATCACCCTATCTCTTCCTAATATGTGTAGATGGCCTCTCTTCTATCCTTTCTTTTTGGAATATCAGAAGCTGGTTCGTGGTGTTAAAGTTGCTCATCTGGCTCCTGCAATCTCTCATTTGCTTTTTACCGACGATAACTTTCTATTCTTAAAGGAAAATCACTCTGAATACTGGTAAATTAAAAATTGTCTTGACATGTATGCTAAGGCATCAGGACAACATGTGAATTATGAAAAATCCTCTCTAACTTTCAGTAAAAACTATACAGAAGATGTGAAAGAGGATGTCAGTGCCTTACTTGGTGTTCCTAAGGCTTCTAATCTAGGAGTTTATCTCAGTTTGCCATCTCTTATTAGAAGGAACATAACTTATATTTTTTGGTAGATTAAAGAACGGGCTGAAAAGAGAATTCAGGGGTGGAATTCAAAATGTTTATCACGATGAGCTAAGGAGATTTTGTTGAAATTAGTAATTCAGGCCATTCCCTCATATGTTATGTTAGTGTTTGCTCTTCCTAAGACTTAATGTGAAGACATTGAGAGGCTAATGAACGCCTACTGGTGGGGTTCTTCAGGAGGCAACAGAGGTATACATTGGAAATCATGGGATCATCTATGTAAATTGAAGGTTTTAGGGGACTTGGGTTTTAAAAGACTTCATCTCTTCAATATCACCATGCTAGCAAAACCAGGCTGGCGACTGTTAGCATTTCTAAACTCTCTCACTGCCTGTGTTTATAAGGCTAGGTACTATTCTAAAACAAACTTTCTCAATGCTCCTTTGACCGCCAATCCTTCTTTTATATGGCGAAGTATACATGCTGCTCAAGATCTTCTTAGAAAAGGTATATGTAGGCTCATTTGTTCTGATACGGATACTAACGTTTGGTCTAATCCATGGCTGCCAAATGAATCAAATCCCTATATTGAATCTCCTTATGTTGTGGGTATGGAGCACATTACTGTTAATTCTCTTATGGCTGTTGATGGGGTGTTGTGAGACAATGAGATTTTGGCTGATTTATTCGAAGCTAGAGATAGAGAGCTAATTCTTCAAGTGCCTCTGTGTAACCAGAACCAGCTTGATAAGTGGATGTGGGCTTATGAATGATCAAGACATTATTTTGTGAGAAGTGGGTACAAATTACTAGCAGGTGAGTTTCAATCCTCTTCTCCCCTCATCTCTTCCTCTAGTTGGAATGCATTGTGGAACCTGAAAGTGCCAGCAAAAATTAAGAATCCTGTGTGGCGGGGTTTAGCAAACTACCTCCCTACCTTTGATGCTCTCCACTGCAGACGTGTTTAGGTCCATAATATTTTCCCTTCTTGTTCTATGGTAGAGGAAAGTGTGTTTCACTGCTTTGTTTCCTTCTCTACAACAAGACATGTAAGGTCTCTTACTCAACGAGGGGACATTACTAGTACTATAAACTCTTTTGCCAACTTCTGGACAAAGGTTGTGGATAACTGATCAAAGTGGGATGTTAATTTGATAGCTTCTCTGTGTTGGTCTTTATGGAAAAGTAGAAATGATAGAGTCTGGAAACTAAATTTTGATGCTACAGTTTTTTAGGATAGAAACTATGTAGGTTATGGAGGCATCTTAAAAGATGACAGAGGTCGAATGGTCACAACTTTTTGTGGAACCATTGCTGGCAAGCATGAAGCTACAGTAGCTGAAAGTCTAAGCTGCAGAGAAGTTCTTAGCTGGTTGAATAACAACAATCGTAACAACGTTATAGTAGAATCAAACTCTCAGCTTCTCATTACTTCCTTTCAATGTAACTTGCATCCTGATTCTTACTTTAACTGTATTATTTTTTATTGTAAGATTATTCAACACAATCTACAGGTGGTCTATGAACCGCGTTGCTCATTGTTTAGCCCGAGCAGCAGATTATTTGTCAGGCTATAGGGAATGGTTTGGTGACCCTCCCTCTGTAATCGCTGATGATGTTCTTTCAAATCAATGAATTACATTTCTAGTTTCAAAAAAAAAGGAGGAATAATTAAGAATGTGGTGCATGAAATGACTTGGATACCACTCACATTCATGACTTGAATTATATGAAAATTATCAAATTTTCATTCATAATGTGAATAGTATTAATGTGAAATTTTAATTCTTTTATTAGGATAAATCTAATTGAGAATTAAAATGTTGTTATTAATTATTGAGTGTACAATCTAACTCAAATGGTATTTTTAAGGTGAGAGATCTTATATTTAAATAATTTCATCTACATTAATATGAAATTTTGCTTTTCTAGTATGTGTTGAATGATGTATTTTTGTTGTGTAATCCGTAATTTATTAGTCCCATAATATATAAACAAAAAGTTTTTGAGAGTTTATAATGCTTCCTCATAATTTAAAGAAGAAAAATCTAATGTCTGAACAACCCACAAAATGAGTAAATAAAAGAATTAAACTAAATTTGTTTATTTAGCTGTCCTTTAACAACAACAAAAAAGAAAAAAAAGGAAATTTAAAAATATTATAAATCTATGTCCATGTGATAAAAATATCCAGCACAAGCACAAAGAATGTGGTAAGGAAGCAGCAATTCCTGGGAGTCATGAGGAATTTTTTTTTTTTTTAATTTTGTTTTGTTTTTCTATAAAACGGCTAATTTTAGCAAAACTGTTCCAAGGAAACATAAATAAATAAAAATAAAATCAGAAGCAAACCAATCACCAGCTGGAGTCCTTCTTCCATCTCATCATCATCATCGTTCTTATTTGATTTTATTGTTATACATGCATAATTTTATATCTCATAGATATAATAAACGGTACATAAAAACTAGTCCACTATTAATATTAATACCGTTTCATTGCTAAAGATCAGAAAATTTATATAGTATACGATTATATTTATTAAATTGCAGTTGTAGACAAGTCCTTACAACACACAAAATTGAATGGACAATATCAAACAAGTAGGCTCAAGAAATAGGTATTTTCCAAGAATGCATGTGTAGTTAATTCAGGAAATTAAGGTGAAGCAATATTAATTGGTGTTAGGTTTGATTATGAATCATTATGACAATGGCGAGGGGCATATATGCTCTGTTGGAGCGAGAAAGGTTAAATCAAATAAATAAGTGATATAGTTATAAATGTCAAATAAACAGAAGCTAATAATTCTCCTTTCCTTAAATTGTGTAAAAACATGGATAAACAATAACAATAACAAAAAAAAAAAAAGCAAAAATCAAATTTAAATACCCCACTAATGCAAGAACACAAGATTTACGTGAAAGAACTCTAATATTGTTAAAAACATAGAATTGTAAAAAAAAAATACAGCATCAAAATTTTCACTACTCAACTCAAATCAAGTCAAGTGTATATAATAAAATAGTCTTCCTTAATTAAACTAGAGACAAACATAATCATCAAGGATCAATCTTGCCTCAACAACATTAACAAACTAGTATTGTTGAGGCATAATACAAAAGGAGTTGTATAAGATACTAATTTAGAAAAGTCTAAATGAAAATATGGCCACAGTGGCAGGAACAATATACTAGAATTTAACTATTATTGGAGGTTGTTTGGTCATCGATCGGAGCCAGAGAAAATTCTACTGGGCATTTTCTCTTACTTCTCTACGCACTCCTTTCTCTCTTCTTTTTTCGCTACATTTTTAACTTGTTCTAGATATTTTTAAGATATTTTGCCTTTTGACTACTCTAAGTCTTCTCTTGAAAGCCACCACCAATGAGCAAGGTCTTAACATTCATCAAGCATCTTTTTAGGCAAGGTTTTTGTAAACATATTCGATCCATTAAGAATAGTGTGAATCTTCATAAGCTCAAACAACTATTCTTCCATTGCTTCTCAAATGTAATGAGAGCTCCTTCTAACATGTTTAGTTCAAGAGTGATAGATTGCATTCTTGGCAAGGTGGATACCATTTTAACTAACATAATAGAGTAAGAATTTCTCTTGCTTCAAATTCAAGTCTTTCAGAAAATCTTTTATCTAGACTAACTCTTTGCTTGCTTCAAAAATTACTATATACTGTAATTCTATAGTTGATAAAGTAATACATTTTTGCAACCTAGATTGTTGTGGTACTACTTCCCTACAAATGTCATCAAGTGCCTAGTGTGAACCTTCTCCAAAGAAACCACCTCTCTCCTAGTCACGTATCCATGGCTAAACTCTGGATTCGAATAGGAATCATAACGGAGCAGGTAGTCACAATGAGTTGGGCCCTCGAGTCCGGTGTAAGGTTTGAAAAATAGAACAACTTAGGAGAAAAACAAATTATATTAAAAATAGAAAAAAATTTAGAACTACTGGTCCATGACCCATTATTCGAGATCCCTAAATCTGTCAATCTATAAAATGATTTGGAACTTATGACAAATCAAAACTTCAATTTTATGAATGTCACATTCCATTTGAAATTCTTAAGATCTAATTTTAAGGGCTATCGATCCAACAAATGTTGTCGTTCCTAACCCCTTAACTTATGTTCCCGAGGTTAGGGATGCCGAGGCTACAGATCCTCGTGCTATCGCTACCTCGGCTTAAATCACCAATCCTTTAACTTTGTTTGTATATATGTGGGGCAAAGTTGTTGATTATCTCTTTTTCTTTGTGCCCTTCCATGTACTATTTTGTTGTGCAATGAAATAAACTTCTTGTGATACTATTTTTTTTGTACCTGTATGACTCTATTCTCTTTGCTTATTTCTTATCTTTTTTTTCTTTTATGACGAGTATACTACTCTGATTATTTGACCTACCCTCTAGGTAAGGTCAATTTTCATTTTTCTTAACTTCCCTTTTCAGTAAGGCTAATTTTTCCAACCTCCCTTTTAGGTAAGGTCGGTTTTCATAATCTTAACCTCCCTTTTAGGTAGGCTAATTTTTCCGACCTCTTTGTTAGGTAAAGTCAATTTTCATTATGTTAACCTCCATTTTAGGTAAGGTTAATTCATCCGACCTTCCTTTAAGGTAAGGCCGATTATCTTAACCTCCCTTTTAGGTAAGGTTAATTTTTTTCACCTCCCTTTTAGGTAAGGATGATTTTTATTATCTAAACTGATTTTTATTTATCTAGCCTCCATTTTAAGTAAGGTCTAGTTATTTGACCTCCTTTTTAGGTAAGGTCTACTATTCCGACTTCCCTTTTAGATAAGGTCTACTATTATTAATTTAACCTCTCCTTTTAGATAAGGTTTTGTTTATCCGATCTCCATTTTAGGTAAGGTCAATTTTTTGGTGTTTATACTTTCCAATGTAGTTAAATATTTTTTATTATATCTCTCCAGGCAGTGATAATAAAAAAATTATGAATGAAATGGGGAGAAAGTATTATTATAGATGCTTGATCAAACACTATTTGCTACATAGATAAAAGAATAATTATTAAATTAAAAATTTATAGATATAACCTTTTAAGATTGTCTGCATTCCAGGAGTTAGGGAGATCTTTCCCTTTGGCATTCTCCAGTCCATAAGCCCTTTTTTTTATGATCGTCTTAACTTTATAAAGTCCTTCCCAGTTAATCTAGAGCTTTACAACCCCGACGTTTCCTCTAGTGATTTATGCTTTTCTTAGGACTAAGTCATCTTCTTGATATGACTTGTTTTTGACCCTCTTGTTATGGTACTGAGCCACTTTTTGTTTGTAAGCCACCATTTTGACTTGTGCTAGTGGCGTCTTCTCTTCTAGTAAGTCCATATCCAAACGTCTTTCTAGCTCTTGATTAATATCAAATGCATGATCCACCTTGTAGGTCAGCTGTCTGATTTCTACCGGCACAACTGCCTCTGTTCCAAACATTAAGGAGAATGGAGTTTCTCTTATAGGGATTCTTGGTGTAGTTCAGCAACTCCATAGTACATTGTTAAGCTCTTTTGCCTATCCTCCATTTTCTCCCCTAGCCTTTTCTTCAAACATTGTAATAGGATTCTATTAGATACCTCAGTTTGCCAATTTGATTAGGGGTGGGCAACCTAAGTAAATCTAGGGTTGATATCTTATCTTGAGAGCATTTCTTTGAATTCTCATGAGTCAAATTGCTTCCCGTTATTTGTGATTAATACCTTTGGGACCCCATACCTAAATATTATGAAATCCCAAAAGATGTTTGTGACTCTGGTCTAGATTATGGTTGCTACAAATATGACCTCTATCCACTTTGAGAAATGATCCACTGCTATAATTAAGAACTTAGCTTGTCGAGTTGACTGTGGGAAAGGGCCCAAAATATATATTCCCATTTGATAGAAGGACCAAGTTGCTCCAATGGGGTTTAGCTCAGAGGACGACTGCCTCGGGACATTAGCATGTTCTTAACATGATAAAATTTTCTTTGCCAATGTTTATGCATTTCTTTGATGTTTGGCCAATAGTATCCCTGTAGGAGTGTTTTTCTTGATATAGTGGAGATAGCTTCATGTGTCCTACAAATTCCTTCACGCATCTCTTTGAAGACATACCCACCTTCTTCTCTGGGTATGCATCTCACCCACAAGTGCATTTGGAATCTTCTCAGCAGTTCACCTTTATTCCAGTTGTATCCTATGGTCGAGTTTACTATCATTTGCGCTTCCTTAATGTCTTCAAGTAATTTTCCATCAGCCAAGTACTCTACTATCGGTTCCATCCGGCTTCCTTTCCATTTAACTAAATTGACTGAGCTGCCTGTCATTGTGGGATGTTCCTGGAAAGCTAACAGTAGGTTTTTAAGGTTGGACATTCTTTTTGTTGCTGCAGTTTTAGCAATGGCATCCACCTCTTTGTTATCATCCCTTTGAACTTGTTTTATCTCCTACCATCCTAGTTGTCCCTCATTAGCCAATAGCTATTGTGCTAATTCTACATAGCCCTCCATCTCCTTATTCTTTATATTAAACTTTCCCTAAACTTGATTAGCTACTAACTGGGAGTCGCTATAGATAGTTAGGTTCTCTATACTTATCTCTTTAGCTAACTTTAATCCATTTATTAATGCTTCATATTCTGCAACATTATTAGATGCATTGAATTCCAACACCATGATATATTTTATTATTACCTGGTGAGTTCCTTTGAAGATAATGCCAACTCTCAATCCTTCATTATGTTTATCTCCATCAATGAACATCTCCTATTATTGCAATTCTTGAGTTTCTTCTTCAGTTGAGGTCAATTCTGCTATAAAATCTGCTAAGGTATGAGCTTTCATAGCTTTTCAATGCTTATATATAAATCATAATGCCTCGATCTTCAATGCCTACTGAGCTAGTCGTCTTGACATCTTTGGACGTTACAGTACCTTTATGAGTGGTAAATTAGTTTGGCATATGACTTAGTGGGCTTCAAAATTATATCAGAGCTTTTCTGTAGCCAGCAATAGAGCAAATACATGCTTTTCTAGAGGTGGATATCTAAGATCAACATCTTATAATGCCCTACTCACATAGTAAACCATATATTTTTCTCCTTCTTCCTCCCGGACAAGTACTGCTGCTATCGCATTGGAGGTGGTTGAGCAATATACAAATATGTATTCCCTATGCACAGGTTGGCTGAGTGGAGGTGGTGAGGTGATGAACCTCTTCAACTCTTCAAATGACTTTTGACATACTTATGTCCATTCAAAGTTCTTTAGATTCTTCAAAATTAGAAGAAAGGTTGGCACCTTTTAGCCGAGTAGGAGATGAACTGGCCTAGGGCGATGATTCTTCCATTTAACTTTTGAACTTCCTTAACATTGGATGGGGCTTTCATATCTAAAATTTCCTTTATCTATATAGGATTGTCTCTTATCCCTCTATATGACACCATATATCCTAGGAATTTTCCTATTATGACTTTAAATACACACTTCTCCAAGTTTAGTTTGAGCTTGTAAGATTGCAGTATCTTTAACATCTTTTCAACATCTTTAGGATGATCTCCTGACTTCTTTCTCTTAATGATCATGTCATCCACATATACTTCCATGATGTCCCTTATGTATTCCTTGAACATCCTATTAACCAATATCTGGTAAATGCTCTTACATTCTTTAACCCAAAAGGCATATTTTATAACAGTATGTGCCCTGGTCAGTAACGAAACTTATTTTTTCCTCTTTGGTAGGGTTCATCCAAATTTGGTTGAATCCTAATTTAGCATCCAAAAAGGAGTACAATTTATGACTAGTTATGGAGTCCACCAATTGATCAATGTTGGGTAAGGGGTAATTATCCTTAGGACAAGCTCGATTAAGGTTGGTGAAGTCCACTCACATTTGGAATGTTCCATTTGGCTTTTTGACTTACACGACATTTGCAAGTCACTCTGAATAATGTACTTCTCTAATCACATCGGCATCAAAAAGCTTTTCTATCTCTTCTCCAATGGGCTTCTGCTTTTTTGGGGGTTACTTTTTTTTGGAATGACTAGTTTGATTTGTGTGTCGATGGCTAACTTGTGGGTGATCACATCTGGGTCGATTCCTACTAGGTCGAACGTCGACCATGAAAGTAGTGTCAAGTTTCTAAGAGGGGGATGAATTGGAATTTTTCAAAATTTCCATACTTCTAATTGATTTATCAAATTTAGTTTTGGTGTTTGATATCAATAGTGAATGTGTGCTTTGTTATCCATAGATTAGGTAACTCTTGTTGTCGACTAAAGTTCAAATGCTACAATTAGTTGCCTGATGCAAACTAGCCAACTATCAATATGAGCATTAGGGACCTAACAAATATTCTAGTGGTAAGTCAGTTACTAGATTAGATGCCTAATCATTAAGTCGCCTTTTAGTCATATGATATATTTCATTTGAATTTGTAGTGAGAGATGTATATGATATGAAGATGAGGAGGATTTTTGAAATACATTTCTTAGCTTAAGTATTAAGCGCCCAAGTAAGGCGTTAGGGGCCTGATAAGTAAAAATTAGATGACTGATAAATGCACAAAAGTAAAATAGAAAAGTGAACATATGGATTTATACTGGTTCAGCACTAACTCATAGTCCAGTCCTCAAGGATCACACCTTGAGATTTCCACTATAATTACTCTATTTCATTTGGGAAGAGTTAGTCCATTTATAATAATCTAACTTTCTTAGATGCCTATCCTAGAAGAGTTATCCCCACTCTTTTGTAACCCTCAAAATTTACTTAGGCTTCTGATGAACCTCTCATTTACTTATAGGTGTAGATAAACCTCTCATAGACTTTGACTAGGTAGCTGTGACACCCCAAATACAACCATAAAGCTTATTAGGTGCATGATTGATCACATTCAGCTGCAACCCCCGCAAGTGCACGAGATCATACCAAGTAGTAAAACCAGTAAGTCTCGATATCGTTCTCCCAAAAGATTAATTAGTTTATTTGATCAAGCACTAACTCAGTCTCCTAATCTATTGTCTAGCTCATAATGATTTTTGGGTTGAGTTAACCAATTTTGAACTATGGAAACTTAAATAAAAGTTGAACTT
>CAOJBK014418955.1:0-10517 GCA_948294925.1 Codiaeum variegatum | reverse complement strand
TCACATCCAAAAATAATATATTCATCTTTTTTAAAGCTTTGATTGATAATTTATATACTTTTGCATAAAAATATTTGACATTCCAAAAAAGTTTCTCATGTGTCTAAAATTTTTTTACCAAGTAATTAATAAATATCATTTTCAACCATTTGTTAGCCTACAACGAGGGAAAAAAAAGGAAAGTTCATAGAAAAAAAAAAAATTTAACCAAACATGTTGCTTGTGGAAGTTCAAATGGATGGATGTCAATTAATCTAAGTAAAGAGAAAAGGGAAAAAAATCAGATTGAGGTAGCAGAGTGAAACTTGGTAGCTATGGAACTGGACAAAATAAAAAAAAAAAATAGACATTTATTTGTTAATAAAAAAATTAAATCCAGCTCACCAAATGCCCCATAATTTTTGTATTTGTGAAGTCAGAGGTTTGTTAGTCTTAATGGCCATGAATTCGTGGAATAGTTCATTTTATTCCGTGGAAAAATCAGTTCCCATATTTAAGATGGAAAAAAAAAACTTAACATATTTAATTTTTTTAAAAAAATTAAAATTGTGAAAAAGAGGAAATAAATCATTTGCAAAAGGGAAACAAAACAATTTTGAGTTTTTTTTATGAGTATGTTGCAATTGATTAATGAAAGGCAAATCTGTTAATTATGTAAACTAATTCTAAGTTTAAAAAAAATAAACAAATAATCCATTTCTATAATTTAATTAGAGAAAAAAAAACAAAGTAAATAAAAGGCATGACGTGTAATTGAAATTTTATTTGTTAATAAAGGGTATTTTGATCTCTTTATGTCACTCAATAGCAAATTTTAATAGAAAAACTAAATAGTTTGACGGAATCAAACATTAGGGATCTTCCATGTTATTTTTCAAAATACAGAGACAAAGTAGTTAATTTGATCAAATTATAGAAACTATATAGTGATTTTCTCAAAAAAAAAATTATACCTAAAAAAAGAATCCCCATCTCCTCCTTTTACAAATGATCCATAATATACTTACAGTGGTTCAACAACAACGGAATCAACATTTAGTCTAATAACAATCTGGTAATTTGACTATGGTTCACCTACATTCGATTCAGCTTCATCTGCTCCAACATTGCCAACAATTTTAAATAAAACAACTTTAGCTATAGGTTCAAAAGATTGCCCACCCATTGGTTTAGAAGGTTATCCTTCAACTTATTTTGCTTCAGTTGCTTCTTCCTCAACTAGTTCACCTCCAGCTTGTTTAGCTTCATTTACTTATGGCTCAACATTATCAAGCATATCAAAAGTCTTATCACTTTGCTCAGTTGCATAATCAACGTCATAGGCTGATGAATATTTTCTTCGTATTTATTTTCAACTCCTTAACTTTTCTTCATTGTTAGTCCTTTCAGTTGTGTAGGCATAATTTTCTTCTCTAAATCTCCTTACAAGTTATGAAACTTTCTTCCATTTGTACAAAGGATAATTCTGTGGAAAAATTCTTCAACCCTTAAACAAACTTGGTTAACATAACCAATTGAAATGAGGGTATGAAAATTTGATCATTAAAAATATATTTTATGCTATTTTTAATGAGGGGGTAAAAATTTCCTAAGTAAAGAGCCTCCTAATAATGAGGAACTATTTTCCCCTCATAATTAGTAAATAATGTGGTCATTATACCCGCTAAAAACAAAATCCTGTCACTATAGATGTAAAGTGAAAATTCTAGGCGCTTTATTCTTTTTTTTTCCCCGAAAATTCCCGCGGTCTATTCTCTCCCAAAATGAAAATTTTATCACTTTTCTTTTATATTTTCTAAAATACTGATAAAAAATTCCACTCTTCCCTCTCTGTCAGTACCCTAAATACTGAAACCCTAGTTGATCTCACTTTGTTCTCAAAATCACTATCGAGCCTTCCCCTCAAATTATCTTCTTCTTCTGTGAGCCCCACATTCAGAACCATCGTCGCCTTTTTAATTCTATTTCAAACCCCAAAACTATCCCCCATCCTCTTCACATCAAATCTCCAGACAAAAATCTTACCTTTCTCGACTTTCTGTCTTGATTCACAATCCCTACCAATGGAGGATAAGTTCTGGCAAGTTCAAGGTAGTACCGACGACTGACTTTCAATGAGCACATGAACATGGGAAGTGTGTGGCAGTAGCTCTAACCGAGGATGATGTAGCAACAACAATAGCAGAGGCAGCCTCTCAGAATCTGGCAAGTTGAATACGAGAAGGTAAGTCAGGTAATCCCTATTCTATTAACTTCATTCGCTTTGATTCATCAAGCAAGGTACTTGAGCTATGTTTTTGTTAATGCTTTGATGGGTTTGCATGAATGATAAATCTGGGCATTTAAATTTTTTGATCAAATTGTTTGATGAATAGCCTCACAGGCATTGAGATATCGAACTTGTGTTTTTTTTTTCAAGTCATATTTAAACTCGTTGTAGAGCCTAATTACTGTAAAAAAAAAATTTGCAACAAAAGGCATCTACCTGTTTCTCTTTTCTTTAGCTATGGAAAGTTCAACATAACAGTTAAATGGTTACTGTAGTGATGTTTGGTACACTTTCTCTTTATTTTTGTATTTGCATATTAATTATGGAGTTATGAAGAGTAGTATAGAATTTAAAGCAAATCATTCATAAGTTATAATGTTATATGTTGCATTTATTAACACATTTGATATGTCATGAAATTTTTTAATGGTTGATGTGTAAATGTTTGTCATTGTATGCTGCTAGCTAATTTCATTTAATGGATGAACTTCTTTATTTAGGTGTATTAGATGTACTCATGATGTATGGCACTTATTCTATAACATGACGCGTGATTGTTTCTCAATTTTTTCTTTGTTTTGCTTGGTTTGGTGGTGCTTCAGTCTTTGTATGCTTCCTTTATTTGTATGTTCTGTCACCCTGCTATCTGTCCTTAAATATTTTCTATTTGTCATATATTAATTATTAGTTACTTTAATTTCTTGATATTTTTCTAAAAACAAGGGAAGGCTCTAGAGGAAGAGAGTAAACAATATTCAAGTTCAGTTGTCTACTTGTGCAAGCAGATAATTTTCTAACAGTCTGGTGTTTGCATGCTACTTGCCAAAGTTGCTTCCTTTCTGTTTTTGACATTATTTGTGTTTCAAATTTGAGTCTGGTGTTTATTTTATAACTGAATTTAGCAATTACATTGATCCACATTTGACTAAAAAAATAGTGTACATGATAATTCCTTTTACATTTTCCTTACTTGATTGCTCTTATTTAAGGATACCATGAGATGAGCAACTGGGACAAGCTTTGGAGGGATCAGATGTGATAAGTCTAGCTGGAGTGCTAAGGAATCCTAGAATGGCTCATGATGATCTCTTCAGCATCAATGCTAGAATTGTCAAGGGTTTGTGTGAAGCAATTGCAATGTAATGCCCCCAATGTAAGTTTTTACCTTTGTTAGCTATTTTAGCATTTTGATTTAATTCTGGCATGGAATTTGATGAAACCATATGTTGTAATGTGTACTACACTCATGAAAGCTCTGATTTGTGTTGAAATGTTTCATAAAGTATCATTTTTTATTATGTCATTAAGATGACATCCTTTTCAATACTTTTGCGGTTATATTGTCTCTGAATTTGAATGGAGTTCTTACTAGAAGAATATTAATTTGGGATTTAGGCTTTATGGAGTTTTATATTATTCTAAAATGGATAAAAGGATTAATCTATACACTATAGTAATGTTCAGCTTTAAACGTGTCCTGAGTTTGTAATGGTTGTTCTATGTGCTTGTTGGTAATATAGATGTTTTAGTTACTAGTCACCACATCCTGATTCTAATTTATTAATAAATTAAATTTGTGGTTCTGATTTCCCTTGCTCTGCCTAATTCATATATGTAATTGCCAACCTCAAGGCACAAGGCTAAAGATAATAAGAAGTTTATGTTTTCTAATTAAATATCATGCAAGTAATATGATGTCATATTTAATACACAACGTGGCAGAACTTGGCATTGAAAACTTTCTTTTTACAAAAGAGCTTTTCATACATGGAAGGAAAGGGTTAGCTGTGTTATTATTTACATGGTCTAATATGTTCTAATGAAGTTGCATGTAAAATTTTATTATTTACATGTTCTCCTATCATTTTAAATTCCTATTTTACATGTTCTCCTATCATGTCTAATATGGTTGAGTGATTTTATCTTATCAGTTCATTCTATTTTCTAGTTGATCAATAATTTTAGATTTAATGCCTATTACTATGAACTTTTGACTTCACTTTGCTAAATTATTACCCTTGGAAAAGATACTTTTGCATTATGAAATTGGAAAAGATGAGGAAAGAAAATTGATTGGGTGGCTCTCCAAGGCATTTACTTTCCATTAGCATTTACAGGGCAAAATAATATTTGGTAAAAAGTTTTTTAGGTGTTGTCCTCTTATTGATCTCCATTTTCGGCACTTTTAGCTATAGAGATTTCAACTCTCAAAAAACTTTTGAATTTGATCTTTCTATTCCCTTTACTTTGCTAAGCGTCCTGATGATGCTATATGAGATGAGAATGCAAGATAGTACAATATCTAAATTACATGCCAGTGCTGATATGCTTCTAATTTGCAAGTTTTTTCCTCCAAATGCATTTGTTGATAGGTGAATTAAGCATGTGATATTCTTCTTCATAGAACATTGAGTTGGTTGTGTATTATAATAGTCTCTCTGATCTTTGTTTGAACTTTGCTGTGTGAACTTAGATTTTTATTATGTGAACTCTGTTGTAATGATATAGATGGGATCCATTGATATTTACTTAAAAGTGGTGTCTTTTCATTGTATTGCATTGTATTAATCATATAGGAAAATTTCTCTGCTAAATTTTAGGCAATAACATTATATTAATCTAATTATTAATCTTTATATAAAATTTCATACCAACCAAAGATCATTTATCCTATTTGGCTAAAAAAAGATCATTTACCCTTGAAATTAATAAATAACATTTTGAATTGAATTTTTTTTTTCTTTAAATTTTCTTTTAGGTTACTACGGAGAAGAATTGAAGGAAGAAGAGATTAATACCAAGGGGAAAAACTAAATGATCTACATAGATATAATTTAAATATTGTATACTCTTAAGTGGATATTAGGAAGTATATAATTATCAATGAAATGGAATTATATTTTTTTGAAGAAATTGTCATGTCTGTATTGGATATGTTTTTTTTTTTGTGAATAAATATATTGGATATGTTAATATAACATTATATAAAATATTTTATGTTTCTTTAGTTATTAAATTTGTAATGAGATGAAATTGTATATATATAATGATGAAATATAATAAGGGTAATTTTAGTCATAAGACAAATATATAATGAGAGGTAAATGAGGTTATAGTGAGAGGATATTTATATAGTTAAAATAAATTAAATAATAAGGGTAAATAGTATTCATTATATGTTTACTAACAATAATGAGGGATTTAAAAATCTTCATTAAAACTTTTAATGGCGAAGGCAGTAATGAGGGTTGATAAGGGGATATTTCCCCTCAATAAAAGTTTTTAATGACCATATTTGACTTATAGTGAGGGTATTTCCCCTCACTATAACTCAATTTTCTTGTAGTGCACCATATCATGATTATAATTAAAATTATTAGTCACTAATACCTTATTCCATAGAACTCTAGACATGTTACAGAAATATTCATCAGCCAAATAAAACTCTAGACATGTTACATAAATTTCACCAAACAATTCTATTGCTCTTGGTGTCAAGTATGTAAACTCTCCCATATACTTACTCAAATTAATAAATGCTGCAGAATATCTCCCTTTCATTTCCTATAACATAAATATACAAAATTAATAAAGCAAATACTCAACATTTATAACATAAAAATTCATCAGTTAGATAACAAAATTTGTTCTCCAATACAAAGACAAAAAAAAAAAGCACCATTTATAGCATAACTATTTTATAAATTCATTTAACAATGCTTAATGACAAAAAAATTCGATAAGGATGAATTTTTATCATAGTCATTATCATACCTTTTTTTGCTTTGAGGATTCTCCTTTTTTGAATCGCTAAAACCTTTTAGACTTTACTTCTATTAAATTTTCTCTATTTCTTTATTACACGACGTCTCGAAATTCCACAGTACAAAAATGACCAATAATAATTTCTTGGTCTATCCTCACCCTCAATTGTTGATTTGTTGTGAGGCTCCGTTCGAGCCCGTGGGATTTTCCAGCGCACATTCGAGTTTATGGCTCAAGAAAATCAATCACGTGAGATCAGATTGTAAATGGCGTCATAGTTATGGACAGATTCCACATTTATACACTCCACATATATTCATTGGTGTGCACATGTGATGGGTTTGAGTTATCACTTAATTTTTAAGAAAAGCTATTTTCCTGAGGTGATTAAGAAACCAGTTTGACCTTCATTTAGAAAAATATTAATTTTATCCAATTAATTTGGAAAAGGCTGGTCCTTGAACCATAATTGGATTCGAGGATTCGTGATTCAATAAAAATGTTTTTTTAAAAAAAAATTCCTAGTTCTAAACAGTTTTGGTTTAAGAAAAACATACATGATTTTGATTAAAAATGAGTTTTCGTGTATGTATGGCATACCACGTGATGCATGAACAGATAATACATGGCAAATCGTGATGCATGATCAAGATTAATAATATGAATGCCGAAGATAAATGGAAAGTGATAAAAGTAGGAAAGTAAATATGGATCATTCCTCTAACTCATTGCAGGTTCTAGAGAAGGCACACATTCCAAAGAAAGTGATAAAAATAACAATTACATCAAAATCATAGCATACACATGGAATCCTTTTTTCAGTCCAAAAGAATCTTGGAAAGGCACACTTTCTACAAATTAACTACAAATCCAAATCTAACAGTAAAACAATTTAGTTTTGATTGGAATCAATTATTGATTGATGTGAGTTTGTCTAATCAATTTTAGGTCTTTAGTTTGATTTCTTTCAGAAAAATGAAATTTGATTAATGAAAATTGCCTAGTCAATTTTATAGCTTAATTCATAACCAAAAGAATAAGAAATATCATACCGTATTTTACCTTTGGTTTGCGAGGCTTCGGAACTGGTTTGTCTGAAGGCTTGGTGAATTCAGAACGAGTCTTTGTTGTGCATTTTTAGGTGTTTTAAGTAGTGTCTGTAATTGTTTGGGAATAGAAAAATCTAGAACAGAGGTCTGAAAGTCAAGAAAACTTACCTAAAGGGCCAAATTTATAGAAAATCGTGTCGAAAAGGTTGAATTTTTAGAACTCATGCATTTGGACCAAAATACACGTGTTTAGGCCCAAATGCATGGGCATGGATTTTCGCGTCCAGTCCAGTCTTATTCGATTTGATTTTTTTGGGTTCGTTTGAGATCCAATTTGAGTGTGGTTTGAACCTATGGGATCGTATTGACGGGCCGAATTTAATGGTGCAAAAATATGGATTCATAGTTACCCCCTTTGTCAGTCTCATTTTGTAGAAAACGTGACTGAAAAGTGTGAATGCATTTAATGGGGTAGAGGAATATCTACCTATAAAAAGGTCTTTGGAGAAGTTCATCTGCCATAACTTTCTCAAATTCTCTCACCTTTCTACTTTTCTTGAGTTTTCCTTTTGCCAAGTGATTTTCTTGATGATATCGGCTGAAGACTCTCAGTACGAGGATTTGACGACACTTCTTCACGCGTCTTTAGAGGGAGAGACCATTCCTTCTCTCAACGATTCTTGTTTCTATTTTACCGAGGAGGAGCTACTTGGTCCCAATGACGTACCTGGTCCATCTGCCGGTAACACTGTTTCGGATGGTCAGTTCAGTCTGAACGACATATTTGGTGCGGGCGATCTACTTGGTCCAGTTGTTGCTATGGATTTTTCTGTTCTAGGCGATTTGGACATTTCTGACTATTTGATGGATCGCGAGGAGCCTCAAAAGACTCCGAATGCCTTGCTTCTTCAAAATCGATGGGGAAACGCGAGCTGGCATGGCTTTCCAGCGATATTTATTTTTTTTCTCTGTTTATTTTTTCTGTGCCTTTTGATTTTTTGTACATCATTTTTAGCTTTTTTTTTCATCTTTCAATGGCTCTCTTTTTTAGGCACTTTCTTTTTTAGGCACATTTTATTTTTCACTCATAATTATTTTTAATCTCAAAAATAAAATAGAGTTAGAATAAATGAGAAAAAAGATAGTAGTGATAGAATCCATACCTGTAGGATGTTGACTACAACCAGAGGGGTGCTTGGTCCCGGCTGACTGAGGTGATACATTTTCTATGCCGCTTTGAGCCTGTGGCCCTTCATATTGATCCGGCTCATCTATTAGGCTGGATGAGCTTAGATATATACCACACTCTGAATAGGAATTTAATATTTGCATTGGCGAAGAGGTGGTGGTGAACCACCAACACATTTCATTTACCAATGGGGGAGATGATTATGACCCTGCTTGAGTGGGCCTACTTGACTAGCATGTGCTTCGGGATTGTACCTATTATTTTTGACATTGAGTGGTGACCAGATCATTCTCTGGTCATTTTGCTTAGGACAAGTCTACCTCGTAATTCTACAGGGTTAGTCACTCAATCCAACCAGCTTAGATTCTTAGCCCGGATTAACTTAGACGACTACTCCATTGATCAGTGCACCAGAGTTTGTCTGGTGATTATTCTGCCCACTATTTTCTTGTACAAAGAGTCTAGATGGGTTGATTTGAAGATTCTGGGATCGTTGGTGAATTTGGACATGCTTGGTGACTTTGACTAGGTAGGGGTGGCACTGGATGCAGCATACCGAGGAATGGGCATATTGTCTAGAAATGAGGGTCAAACATTCCTTTGAGGTCAGTATTTCCCTTTCATTTTCTTTCTGATGCTTTGTGATTCACTGACTTAGTCTCTTTTATAGCTTTAGGCCTTTTCTCATTTATCAGATCTTGCCCCCCATGTTGTGGGGAATGTTTTGGTTCCGTTAGGGAGAATGTGGTACAAGGAGTCCTGGGTGGTGCTTCGGGCAGTATTCTCTTTTTCTAATTACAAACGTATTCTAGCCGTGGTGATTGAGGTATGTTCTGAAAAACTTTACTTATTTCCCTTTTACGAATTTTTGATTACTATTTTGTTCTCTCTAAGTTATCTAGTCACCCTTTGACTACACTCTTCTCAAGGAAATAGACCTTTTTGCACTTGGCATTATCTTTACTGAGAGGTGGATCCTCTTGGTCTCGACTAGTCTGATGGAGCCTTTTTTTAATGAGTAAGTGATGGCTCAGTCCATTAGGGAGAGGATTGTTCCTGTTAATCCTCCTATGCTCATAAGGGAGCGTGTTTAGGGCCTTTTTAAGCTTATTGGAGACTCTGGAGGTCCAGGGAGGACTATTTGATTGGGGATGCTTCTAACCTTGATTTTATAGCATCTCGACTGATGGTAATGAGATCTCCCTTTTCTACTAGACTGGGTCAAATTCCAGTGGTGAGTACTGCAACTGCTCTAAGCCATAGGTCTCATGGTCAGATTAGTCACCCTATTCCTCGGGCTGCATCTCCTACTAGCTTAGCTTCGTCAGGCATGGGTGCTTCCAGGTCAAACATGCCTACCAGTTCTAATTAGAGGTGAGCTTTTCTCCCTAGCTTCATTGATCATGTCTTCTACATGGATGTAGTAAGTGTGAGTCAGATTCACCATGTGGATTACGACTATCAGTCGGGCATGCCTCGTGTCGAGTTGTCCTAGATTCCTGATATGGTAATCTATTGACCTTTTTAGTATATGGTTTCTCTATTAATAACTTCTGATTTCCATTTATCTATTTTGTAGGTTCCTGCTCCAGCCCATGTCTATGGCCTTGACGCTCGCCAGTAGATGGCATGGTGTCTGAGTACCACTCTTTCAGAGTTGAGCATCTTACGGAGTGAGAGAGAGCGCATGATCGTTAGGAGGCGCGGAACACAAGTCGAGGTCAAGGAGGATGAGGAAGAAGGCGGTGATGATGGGTGATTATGTATTTTGACTTAATACGACCTTTATTATGGGCATTTGTAAAAACTCTGATTTTTTTTGAATCATTTTATGAAAATTCTGAGGATTTTCAGTTCTGTTTTATGATTTTTTACCTTTAGAAAGTAATTTTACTTGAAAATTGGATTTTGAAAAAATGTTTTAGTTGAAAACTGAGCAAAAATAGAATTGGGTTGGGTCAAAATGAATCATCGGGATGGGCCGAGTCGACATGCGAGCTGACTTAGGTGTGGCTACCAAAACACATGCGTTTAGCACCAAACATATGCGTTTGGGCTTGGACACATGTGTTTGGGTCCAAACATTTGCGTTTTGGCCCTGGCACATGAGTTTTTACCCCAGCTCGCACATTCAGCCTTCCGAACTTTGTTTTCTACCTCGATTTCCATTTCACTATAAATATCCATACAAAAACTGATTTTTTACTCAGAAATCCATAGAAAAACTTTCTTGTTTACACAAAAG
>CAOJBK014418460.1:0-11210 GCA_948294925.1 Codiaeum variegatum | reverse complement strand
AAATGGGTTTTAACTGAACATAATTATACTTTTAGATCTTGGTTCAAGAATAAGGCTATGAATGATGATAATATTTTTGATACAATAAGATGGTTAGCTAATGGGCCTTGCTTTGAGATTGTATGTTACAGTGGGTAAAATATCAATGGGTATTCTTTTTACACAAAAAGCCAAGATGACATAAGCACTGTGCAAAATAGTGAGGTAATTTTGGTGGATGAGGTGATGCATTTTTCTAGTTTAAAAGATAAAACCTTATTCTAGCAGTCAGATCATATTATGGGGTTATTGAAGATATATAGGAGATTAACTACACAAAGTTTAGAATACTTGTTTTTAAATGTAAATGGGTTGACAATAATAATGGTGTTAAAATAGTCGAGTTAGGATTCACATTGGTTGATCTTAATAAGATAAGTCATAAGGACAATCCATTTGTTATGGCAAGCCAAGCAAAATAAGTGTTTTATATCACTGATCTGATCGACAAACAATGGTCTATTTTTCTTCAAGGGAAAAGAAAAATTATTGGTAATGAGTATGATGAGTCAAACTTTGATATTGGTGAGACTCCTCCTTTTTCTTCTAGGCTGCTTAAAGTGGATGAACAAAGCGACGTAGATGAAGTTCTTGATGTCTGAAATGATCATGAGGAAGGAATATAGGAGGATATCCCCATATGATTGAATCTTTTTATGCTTCTTATTACTATTTTTGTTTAATTAAACTCATGGATTAATGATAACAATTTGTATTTTAAATTTTTTGGCTAATACTATTCCTATTTGATTAGGTTGTAATATCATTTCCTTTTAGTATTGTTATTTAACATTATTTTAATTATTCTTTTTTTTATTTATTCTTTTTATTTGAATATGATATAAGCTTGTGTAATTTTTAATTATTTTCAATTTTTCCTAAGTTCTTTTTTTGTCGGTTGAAATTAATCCTATCTATTATTCCATTTAACTTGCATGTACATATTATTTAACTCTTGATCACTTTTGCAGGTCATTTTGTGGTGTTGATTTGACTGGCTGGAGTATTGGCAACTATCATCGTAGCTACTTATTTTGATGATCCATATAAGATTCTTACATCTTTTAATGTTAACGGTAATGTTTCTAAAAATGACATTAATGAATGGGTTAGATTTGTTGTTAATATGGTTAACCATCACCATAATATTGATTTAAATTGAGTAATTTATTATTATACTTACCTCAACCATGACAAATTTAAGTGAGCCTATGTGGAAAATTTTGCTTTTTGCTTCTGTTTGTGTCTTTGAGTATTGGCAACTATCCAAAATGGTCATATTATCATTTTGCTTCTGTTGAGTATTGGGAACTATCCAAAATGGTCATATTATTATCATATTCCACGAAATTAAACTAATGTTTGAAGTATATAAATATGTAGTTCTTTATTTAATTTTTTTAAAAATAAAAAGAAAAGTAAATTAACCTTATAGGAACCATCAGGTTGTAGGTTGCCAAGATCTCTTATCTATGTCTCTCCACCTCTTCTTTCTTTCCTTTGAAAACACCTTTCGCAATTTGCAGCCTTAGCTTCTCCTTTTAATGTGAGTTTTTTTTTGGTGCATTTTCAGGTTACTTTTTCATACCCCTTATTGTAACAATTTTATACTCTATTCATTTAGTTTAGGTAGTGCATAATTTCTGAACGATGCAATAAAATCTCATTTTCTACCATTAGTTGCATTGTAGAATAGGGGTTTATTCAAGGAATTAGTTCTTTATTATTTAGGTTGGGTTGCTGGGAATAGGAAGGTCTCTTAAAGGGACCTCAATTGAATAGCAAGAACAGAAGATACATTTGTTGGCTTATTCAATTTACTTTGTCTTTAATGGGCTGTATTGAAATTTTTTCTAAAATGTTTTTACTCTAATAAACTTTTCCTTATATTTTCATACTATATAGACTATAAATTCTCATTGCAAATAAACCTTAATTTCTCATTCTCATGTTTTGCTCAGTGCCCCCTCATAAAATATTAAAAAAGAAAAAGAAAAGGAATCTTTTGACTTTAAAATCTCACTAAATAGTAAAAAAAATATCAAATGGCATGACTTCCACTATACATAGAAAGGAACAGAAATAAAAAAACTCTTTAGTCAATCTCAGTAACCAAGTTAAAAGTAAAAACAGAGCAACTAAAAAGTATCAATTACCCACTTTCCATTAATTTAATAGCAACTTCAAGGATTAAACCATGAAGTAGGCTATAAAACGACCAATATAGTTTGAGATTTTAAACCTATCTTAAGTTTAAATCACATAAAAACTTGAAAATGAATAATTAGTTCAAAACATATTAATTCATTCCAAAATGGCATGCCATCAATCATGAATTTCATAAGACAGTTAATTAAAAACAAGCTTTCAAAATAAAAAAAGATTAAAAACAACAACTTTTTTCAATCATAACAAATCCAAATTTAACAAATAAAGATATCTACCATAATTTGAAAAAAAAAAAAAGAAAGGCAAGATAAGAAACTTACTATGTATAATGAATAAGCAAAAGCCAAGAAACCAACATTTTCTGCCTTGTGTCTTCCTTGTCTATTACTATATCATTATGTTTTTATTCATGTTTTCTATTTGGTAGCATCATTTTCTACCTTGTGTCTTCATTATGAGATTGGTAATATGTGGGTACCCTTGGTTTGACTTTATATTTAGCATGTATTTGTTTTCTAATGATCATATTTTATTGAAGGCAAGAGCAATATTTCTGTTTTGGACTATTTCTCATGATGCAGTTCATTACTTATTTAGGTTATTAATGGCTTATGCTATTATATATAGATAAATGGCTGATCTTAGTAGTGCTAGTGGTACGGTGAATGAGGCAGGTGATGGTGGAAATAAAGATGACTTAACACATGGTGAGGCATTAACTAGTCACACCAAACAACCTAAAAGAGGTTGTACTAGTAGTACGACAAATGAGGCAGGTGCTAGTGGAAGCCAACATGACTTGACACATGGTAAGGCATGAACTAGTCACACTAAAAATCTAGAAAGAGTTAACCTTAGCCCGAGGTCGCAGTGAAAATGAGGGGTATCATATTGATTTGATGATAATTTAAAACCCATTGGTGAAGGTGTAGAACAATTTCAGAGTTACATTGGCTTTTTATTACGTAGCAAAGTTAGCATCTTGATCATAGAGTGGCCAAGTGTACTGGATCATGCCAAAGATCTAATTTGGGAGGATTTAAAAGTATGCAGCTATAATTTTAATTATTTTAAGTTCCAAATTTATATCATTGGTTATTTTGTTAAAACTATGGTCACTACTAATTGAATTATTTACTTATGTATTGGTTCACTTGTAGCTCACTTATGATGTTCCTAACACTAAAAAGATGAAGAAAGAATTGATAAAGTTTGTAGGAGCGTGGTAGAGGAACTTTAAGACAAACTTGTTAAAGAGATATGTACATGGCAAATTAAGGAATCCTTTTAATAAGTATTCCTTCCTTGATCTAGAAATGTGGGATAAGTTTGTTGCAATGCGTAAAACTCCCGAGTTTGAGGTAATGATTTATATTTGAATTTTATTTAAAGGTTAATTTAATCATTATTTTTTAGACTAATATTAAACTATGGACACTTTAATTTATTCAACTATTTGATAAAGTAAGAATTTTGGTGATGGTCAACGGGAGCATAGGCAATTAAATCAAGAAAGGGAAACTCAAAATATGTAACCATACAACTTGTCTCATGGAGCGTATGATAGGTTAGAAAAGAAGATGATGGAAGAAAAGCTATAAGAACAACAAGCAGCAGCTGTGTTAGATGATACGATTATTATTGCTCCCCTGTCTCCTCCATGTCATCATAAAAAATGGAAGATATCTAGAATTGACAAAAAAAAAGGAGATATCTAACTAAAGAGATTGAAGTAGTTGCTGAAAATATTTTGAGAAATTATGTCTAGCTAATTCATTATACTTTAACTTGAATAATTAAAATATATAATTATTTTATTGTTTGTGTCAATAGGTTGCTTTTGAGCAACAATCATCTCAAGGAGATTTTATTCCATTTGGAAGGAGAGACATTTTAGCTACTGCCATATGGAAAGATGAGCATCTTGGTCATGTTAGGGGTGTAAGGGGAGGAGTTACTATCAAGCAATAATTTGGGAAATCACGTCGTGGAGTTGGAGTGATTTCTAAGAAGAAGGTTCAACAAATGTTGGCTCAAGTTAGAGAAAAAACCCAAGTTGAGATTGTAGAGGAGGTTCGATCTTAAGTCAGAGGACAAACCCGAGTAGAGGTTGTAGAAGAGGTATGAGCTTAAGTCAGAGAACAAACCTGAGCAGAGGTTGCGAAAGAGGTATAAGCTTAAGTCAGAGAACAAACCCGAGCTAAGATTGTAGAAGAGGTACGAGCTCAAGTACGATAAGAGATGAAGTCATTCTGAGATGAGCTTAAAGCTTAGCTATAAGCTAAAATACTATCAGAGTCTCAAAGTTGTTCCATCAAGCAATCATATTCGCTTGATAACATTACAAAGGTATATTTTATTTTTATTTATTACACTAACTTATACATAAATTGGTTTCTGACACTGACTTAGAATTTTCTAAATGATTTCTTGTTGTAGTAAATAATAGAGCAGTTTGTGAACTATGGTTGGAGAATCCTGATCGACATATAGTGACATATGGGCGAATGTTCAAGTTGGGGTCTATGCACCATAACCATTCGATTCCTAAAGATCAAGTGAAAGTGGTTGTTGGCACAATCATCTGTGCAGAGGTAGTTGTGCTAGTTCCTACTGAGGAGGTAGTCAAAGTAGACCATGCAATAGGAAATTTCCTTCTCTAGCCAAAATAATTGGTGGAGTTGGTTATATTGGAGGTAATAAAAACATAACTAGTTCTTGTGTTAATGTATATACATGTTAATTAGTTTAATGTATTGTAGACAAAATGAAAACAATAATTTATTTTGATATGTCACTTATGAATGTAGTTACATTCTTCAAAATAGTAACATGAATAAGTGATTATAGAATTTCTTAATTTAATGAACTAGGACAAGTCTTTTACAAAGAACAAGAAGAAGTCTGAGTTGATTAGAAGTAGAAAGATGAAAGAAGTAGAAGCTACACCATCCCAAACCAAGCAGTCCTTGATTCTTGCAAACAACTATATGATGTAGCTATGCAAATGAATAATCCTATTACAGTTCACATGAAAAAGGGGATATTAGGTAGAAGTTTGGAGTATGATTTCCTTATTAAAAAAAGTGATATCATAGAATTTTTAGACATGAAAGGGATGAATACGTCCATAATGCAACTTTTTATAAAGTAAGTTTCCTTTTGCTATTAAACTACATGTATGAATTCAAATCTTACAACTAATATTTTTGCAATATGATAGGTTCTTCTACTATCTTTGTACTTCCTTGGCAAATGAGGACTTTGAATTTTTAAGTCCAAAAGCAATTAAAGGTCCAAGAAAGTCCTCTTACGGGTCAAAATAAGTAGGAAAGTCCTTCTGTAGTAAGAAAAAATATTTTCTCACACCTTTCATCGAAGGGTAAATAAATTTTTAAGGAATTATACATAAATAATCACACTTGATTTTTATAGTTTACTGATATGTCTTAGTACATTTATTGTAGGAGGCATTAGATGTTATGTCCAATTTGTCTATACCTAACATCGCTTATTGGTTTCTTCCCGAAGGCGATAAACCACTCAATTGGTCAAGAATACGATTGACGAGTAAATAACTCTCTTTATCTCTTTTTTTTTCAAAATATATATTCATATTATTAATAAAAGTGCATGTGATATTTGAGAAATGGTGATTTCTTCTTATTTTCTTGTGTTGAGTTTCAGTCCGAAAAATTTTTACAATTTTGGTTTTATTGATAATACAGAGGAAACTTTGTCAGATTTTTTATAAAGTGTATATTGGAAATGTTTTAAGATTTTCTTGTACAAGTTGGAATTTATTTATCAATTAATTATAATTATGTTTTTTTTTTCATTTCATGTATATCGATACAAACATTTTGTACCGACTTCTCGACCTAGTGGATCTCTTGAATAGTAAGTATATCTTGAATAATATTTTTAAAATTAAACAATATGCATAGTTTAATGAACTAACTTTTTATTTATATATATAGTGTCGTCTCCAATTTGAAAGCAAAGAATACAAATATTATGTTATCAGATACATGTACAAAATTGTCAAATTACTAGTTGTTGATAAAATGAATGAGGTTAGCTCTTCAACTTAGTTTTCAGTTTACTTTTTTTTTACGATAGTAAAGGTCTTTTAATCTCACTTTTTTTATGGTTGAAAATAATTGTAGATGTTTAAAAATGATGAAGAGATGTATTATTCTCAAGTTGATCATATTCGATGCCTTGTGGTGGACTACTTTTGGAGGTTATGACATCGAAAATATAAACTTTGTTTATTTTAACTAGGTTTTATATTTATATTATATGATTTCTAGACATAAGGGTTCTTATGGACAAATTATAAATAATTTTATGATGTTTTGCTAAACTAGCAAATGATGTTTTGCTAAATTGTGAATTAGAAAATGATGTTTTGCTAAATTGTGATTTTTGGACAATTTTAATGATTATTTTTATTTTTATGTTAGTGGTGATGGTTAATTGCAAACAGATTTATATATATATATATATATATTATTTACATTGGTCAAAGCAAATTGATAAATGCTCAATTATTTATGCCAGTTAAAAATAACTTTAATATGTCGGTTTAGAACAAAGAACTGCCATAGTGTAAGAACTTTTTTACATCAATTCTATTAAAGACCAACGTAGTATTAAATGATTTTATGTTGGTTCCAATAAAAACCAAGGTAAAAGGTTGCCATATCCTTAGTATGTCAGTTCCCTAGAGAAACTGACGTAGTATAGCGACTTTTATGATGTATTTGAATTTTACGTCAGTTGTTTGAAAATTGACGTAAAAAGGAAGACTTTTTATGTCGGTTTTCTAAATAACCAACGTAAAAAACTTAGGATTTTATGTCAGTTCATTTAACTAACTTAAAATATCAATTATTTTATGTCGTTGACCGAAACTGACGTAAAATGGCCTAAATAACTGACGTAAAAAGCTATTTTGCCAGTAGGAGAACCGTCATATTTCTTAATTGCAGGTTCTTTGAATTTATCTGGCACTCTAAACTTGGAGATCTCTTTAGCGAAATGCGATTTTCGTGCTAAAACCGAGTTTAGGCCCTCTGGGATTTTTCGCTTCTTATGGGAAATTTCTTACACAACCTTCCTTACTTCATCTTAGATCTTTCAAGGCCTCTGGTAGCTTATAACCTCTTGGTCCCTCTTTTGTTCCCTTATTGAGATGAACCTTGCTGGGAATATCCTTATATTGCATCCCCTCTGTTCATTATGGGAGTAAGGATGGCCAGCTATCAACCTAGTCCATCTGGAAGGCTCCCTTATAATGCTCTCCAATGACCTACTTCTCCCTCCATCTCTTCCCCTTACACCAAACTCTCCCTCTCCCTCCTACCACCATTCTCCCTATCATCTCTCACCCCTTGGATTTTTTTCTGATTTACCCCTGCTTCATCTCCCTCTATCTCCTTCTGACTTCTTTTTTCCCTTTCCCTTTGAGGTTTTCTCCCATAACCTCCTTAATCATAGACATTAGTCTGTCTGTTTCCCTCATCTCTCTCATTTTGTCCTCACTGTTTCCCTCCCTATCTCTTATACTATTTAGGTTAAGGCATCTATTTACCATTCTACCATTGGCGTCTTTTAGATCACTAGATGGCTTGAAATTTTATGGTGAGGTGTTTTCTAGGTTTCTTGCAGCTTGGAGCTGGGTGGTCAAGAGTTGAACGATTTGAAGTAGGCTAGCTTATAGGTTTATGGGGGTGACTGTAATAGGTTGTTGTGCACCATTCTATGGTATGTGGCTGCACATCGTTCTGTGGTGGAGCAGTGGGTGATACTTTAATGAGTAAGCTTTGAAGGATTTAGCCAAGTGTTCAATTTTCATGTATGGGTATAGTGTTAGTTTTGTTTGGTGGATTTAAGAAAGTGTTGTCTAAATTTCTAAGAGGTATTTAAGTGGTTTCTATTAGGTTTTTCTCTATATTATCTCCCATCTTCAAACTACAACCGTAACTTATAGCCCAAGAAATGAAAAGGTTTTAGGTGAAAGAATTACCTTGAGGATTAAGATGGACAGACAATCATTCATACAAAATACACCAATTAATGGGTTTATGCCCAATCAATAATGGAAAATTCTTAAGGCAATGGAGCTTGATGTAGAGTGGGATGAGAGTCTTGGGTCTTCGATCACAAAACATGGTCAGATAAGGGCTAGGATGGTCGTCTAGTGGTAACACTTTGACGATCAAGTCAATTACAGATTTAGAAAATGAGTGCTCTACGGTTCTATAAACCAAAAGAGCTAGGAGGATATCATCTTTAAGAAGAAGAACAAAGAAGAAAAAAGAAACAGATTCATTACCAGTGAGCATGTGAGGCTTGTTATAGGACTCCCTTATACCATCTATTATGAGAATCAGACAGTTTAGAATGATTCTTGATAGAGAAGGCTATCATTGGATGTTGAGTTGTACCAGTAAGGGATGTGGCAATTGGTAGTTGGCCAAAAAAAGTGGAATATTCCTTACTATCAGTGTCAAAAAGTTGTTTTTCTCTAATTTTTGTATGCTCGGGTGGCACGTTTCTGATAGGGGCGTGTTATGACAAGAAAAAACCCCGACTTCTTTACCAGGAAAGTTGGATGATTTGTCCTAACTTGCATCAGACATTGCTTGGTACAGGTTTTCCCTTAGAAGCGCGGACCAGGCATCGTCCGAGCGAGGCACAACTGGTCTGTCGAATGACCACAGGGCACAATGGCGAATCCAAGATTTTTGTAATTAATGGTCAAATGAAAAATAAAATTAGTATATTTCATAAAGATCAATAAAATATATTTATAAAATTTAAGAATTTAAAAATGAGTATTAATAGATAATAATTATAATCTACATAAATATAATTATTACCGTCGAGTTTTCATATTTTTTGAACCAACCTAATTTAAATTAACAAATCAAAAATAAAATTAATTCTTAATTTAGACTCTAATATAAACTCTAATAAAATTAGTTTAATTGAATATTTGATTTGAACTTAAATTGGAGAAATTTTAAATAAAAAATCATAATTTATAATACTTAGATGTTAAATAAAAAGGAAAATTATGTATTATGTTAAGAAAATACACTAAAAAAATTTACTGACCCAATTTTTGGGTTAGTAAAAATATTTTTACGGTCAGTAATTACTGTTATTGACCCCAGAAATTAAATTACTGATCAAAAAATTGGGTCAGTATTTCTTCTGTCACAAAATTAAATGCTACCGACCAAATTAATTGGGTCTGTAATTACTAGCGCATTATTTTGGTCGGTAAAATAAATAATTTGGTAAGTAATATTTTTAATTAATTACCGATCAAAAAATTGCGTCAGTAATTAATGACCCAATATTTTTTGTCAGTAAAATAAAATATTAGGTCGATAATATTTTTCATTAATTACCAACCCATTAACGACAAAAAAAAATGAGTCAGTAATTTACTGACCAATTTTTGACCAAAATATGGGTCGGTATTTTACTGACCTATTTCTAACCAAAATACGGGTCGGTAATTTAAAATTTTAATTTATTTACACAATGATTCCAACTTATTTACAAATGAATTCCTTTATGGAATTGAACCAAACACAATGTGAATGATATTTAAAAATTCAAATAAATTAGATTTAACACACAAAATAAAGCACAACATTATTAAAAAAAAATTTAATATTATTATAAATTTTTACACAGCTTCATAATATAATGAAAAAGGATTTGGGAGCTAGAAACACATGAACTCTATAAACAAATGATTTTTCTCTCAAACCATCTTAGAAAAGTTTTGATAGTTTCTTCTTCCCCATGGAGGATGGTTCAGGTTTGGAACCGGGAAGTTTATCATCCAAAAATGTTCTATTGATTTTAGGGGTCCCCAAGGCAAAGTTGTTATACACTGGGGTATTGCTATAAAAAGGGGTAAAGTCTGCACAAGGAAAAGAACACAAGTCAATATTGCTAGTTGCATTGACATCTCTCAAGTGCATTATCATAGAAACTAAAAATGAAATGATTGGTAGTATAAACAACGGTAATGAGTGTGGAAATCAACTCGTCAGAAAGATATAATCAAATTCATGATTGGTCACATTCTTGAGATTTCATATAGAATACATTAGTCAAATAACTTAGAAGCAGGTCACAAATTTAGTTCAAAGTTCAATATGTTGCAGTAAAACCACCCAACAATTTGGATAAGAAACTATAATAAAGTTTCAGAAAAATTAAACATTTCCTTACCACCATTAACACTGAAGAAACCATCTTCGCAATCTTACTCTAACCACAGTTGGGAATCATAAAAGGTTTCATCTTTGCTGCCTGTAATTAGAAAGCAAAGCATACATCGAATTTCAAGCCTCAAATAAACACAAACGGAAATTGAAGCAGAATATGAAACAATAGTAAATTTAATCATCACTAATTATGAGACTTAATTTTTTAAATACTCATTTCCTTAATTTCCCAAATTATCCAAGAAAATATGGATTTCATCACTTATCCATTTCTGCCAAATCTTCAAAGAAAACAAAGTGACAGTCATAACAACGTAAACAAACACTACACTTTAACTCATTCCTAAATCATGGACAATCTCCCCTAGTCTAGTTAGCATTTTCCATGAGACACATGATCATCAATGTGGCAATAACTAATGGCCCCCACATAGGTTCTTATATTCAAAAGACAAGGACAATTTTTCACAAATCAAGCTCTAATGTTAATTAAACAAAGTGGATTATTGATAGTAAAGTTAATAACTTGTCTGTTAAACAAAAAGTAAAGAAAGTTGGGGTCGGAAAATTAGTTATAAAATTTTTTTTATTGGTTATCAAGTTTGAAGAATGACAAGTTATAAAATTTAATTATTTAGAACAAAAAAAAAGAAGAAAACTTAAATAAATAAAATATTGTTAAAATGAAGATATATTATAATAATTTAGTCTATTTAATGAAATTAAATATATTAGATCAAA
>CAOJBK014415603.1:0-11544 GCA_948294925.1 Codiaeum variegatum | reverse complement strand
TGTAATAACAATCAAGGCTCAGCAGTGTCTTAGCCAAAATCATATCTGCAATCAATTTTCCTTCACCCATCTGGGGTATCAGCTCAGCCACCCTTACATCATCCCATCTAAGTGGGACCATAAAAATATAGCCCGTTGTCAACAAAAATGCAAAGCTTTCAACCTCCTAGCAGACCAAATAGGGTCATTAGAATTATTTGTAAACATATCAACCACAATAGATAGGTCCATAAAAACATCTTTCACCATGCTAGAAGTAGCCTCAGTGCTCAACTGGAAAAGCTAGATCAGCCTTGGGATCAGAAATGAGAAAAGCAGAAAACTCCTCAAAAGTAAAAAAAAAACATGATCTATTGGATCCCTAAATCTGATACTGGCATTAAGAAAGTTCCATTTGATTTTGATGCCTCTAAGCATCGGCAGAGTACTCGCCCATACTTCCTGAGGTTGATCCTGCTCACTTGGTTCAATTTCTGACACCATCCATACATTATATGGCTGAAGTGTGGTTCCATGTTGTGGAAACAATAGAAAGAAATTGATATTTCTACGAAATAAATTTTTTAACGTGATTTTCCAAATAAAGAATGAATTTTTGTACGATCTTATATAGTGCCATGGAAATTGAGGTGAAAAATGAAGTTCGGAAGGCCAAACACATGAGCCAAGCTACCAGCGCACATGCAAGCCTCTTAGCATGTGCGTTAGTGCTTGGGTGCATGTACCACCCCTCAGGCACACACGCTAGCTCATGCGTCGACCTAGCTTGTCGCGACACTCAGTTCTGACTCAATTTGATTCCATTTTTTATGGTTTTCGTCTAAAATATTTTCAAAAAATCAATTTCTGAGTAAAATCATTTTCCAAATGGAAAATCATGATCAAAATGAATATTTTCCACAAATGTTCGTAATAGAGTTCAAATAAAAAAATAATAATAAATAAGTTTTTTTGAAAACCCAAGATAAGGGCCACATCAGGTCAACTAGCATGCATCCTAAACATCATTCTCCTCTTATATCTCATAACCATTTATGACTATGCCTACATCACCACCCTAAGGGACCAGTCTCCTGACCATACGTGGATTTCTCTGACTCTCAGCAATGCTCAAAGTAGCCAATGTGGTGCTCTAGGAAAACAAAGTCCTCTAATGAGTATCTTGGCCCTAAATATTCACTGAGGTGGAAACTTGCAAGAAATAATCAAAATGCTTGTAAAATAGACAAATCATAAGAAAATCAAAAAAGCTTACTATTGGAGGTAGGAAACTCGGGTCAACAGGCATCGTGCCAGGCAGATACTCATAACCCACAAGGTGAAATCTCATCACACTATCTGCACTTGCATAAGAGATATAATAAGAGAAGCAAGGGAAAGACCTATAGGGATGGCTCGATCTAGAAGGCATGGATAATGTAGAGGCACCCACTCCTAAAGAAGCATAACTAGAACTTGGCATGTCCAAAGAAAGGAGGTGATCAACCTAAACATAAGGCCTACTCCTTGGAGAAGCAATAGCAAAAATACCAAAACCTGACACAGTGTGGCAAAGAAGTAGGGCTTATCTCCCATTAATCGAGTAGAAACAAACTCCAGATAAGAGCCACCCTACATAACAAACTCCTGCTAGGGCATCCCAATTCTCCAATACTCTAGAAACATACCATCCATGGGCTCTCTCAAAATCAAAGGTGGATCAGCTGGCACAATCGCCTTAAAAGCTGACTAGGGTATAACCTGCTCGCCTAAGCATAACTCCATAACCTCAGAGGAACCTATGATGATTTACCTATCAGTGTAAGTGAGGCCTAGGGGAAAGGGGTCTACATTTACATAGACACCATAATTGAATAGTGCCCAGAAAACCTGAAAGTAAAGATAAAGATCAAAATTTATGATAGATTAGAGGTAAAACTATTCAAAGCATAGCTTAGTCACTGTAGCCAAGATATCCTTGTATTGAGAAAAGGTGAAACTATTTTGGCATCCGACCCAAGAATCCCTGCACCACATCCTACCTAGTGGAAGTAGAACCTCTTCCCTAACAATAACCCTAGGGCAAGAGCTGGGATATGAGCAAAAGCCCACAGCTGCAAAAATGAAACAATAGCTAGCAAAAATGAGAGTGAATGAAATAAAAGAGAAAAAGGGAAATGCTGACCTCCCAAACTATCGTAGTTGAATGGATATTGATCCCATAAGCTCTTGACAGTCCACCCCATCACTCTATAAGCTACAACTAGTGTAGCACCAGCCCAATCATACTAGCCAAGCCACCACAAGTTGACCAGCAAAGCTAGAACCTTTAGATCAACCTAACCCTTCTTATTATATGAAAAAAGGTTTGAAAGAATGGTCAACAGACATACCCTAGTGCACTGATCAAGAGAATAAGAGACCATATCCATCCTCTCCAACATCCCAAGCAACCAAGACTTAGGAACAATCCCCTTGGAATTGTAAGGATGCTCTTCCCCAATATGAGTAACCAAAGAATGGGAGGGATGAACTTGCCCAACAAAGGAAACAGGTTTTGTCCTGAACTACATACTAGTCAAGTAGCACCACTCAAGAGGAGTCATAGTCATCTCCCTCACAGATAAATTAAAAGTGTTGGTAATCTCCCATCACCTCTCGGGTAAAGCAAAAATCATATTTTAGTAAGGGGAATGGGCAATGTCCAAACTCATCCATATAGATAAATGAGCCAGTTCCATATGGGTGTGAACTTCAGGAAAGCGATCCAAGAAGCCCAACACATCAAACGGATTGGACCTAGCATCTCTCTAGTTATGCTTAGCATCCTACAAGTAAAATTCTATCTCTTATTTTTTGTGTTTATTTTATTTATTGAGCAGAAAAAAGTAAATGTGCAAAAAAATATTGATTATGAAAAAAAAAATAAAAGAACAAAAAAAGAGAGCACATTGAAAAATAAAACAAGCGAAAAAAAATTGAGCGCACAAAAAAGAAAGAATGCTAAAAAAATAATGAAAAATGCACATAAAAAATAAAAGAGGAAAAGAAAAATACTACTGGATAGCCACACCAACTACACTCTCCTTACCTATCCCGCCACATATCGGGATTTAACTCTGTAAAAGGTACCGCTTCAGCCATTGAAGGAAGACTGTCAGGAAAGTAGTCAGAAACGTCCAAAGGAATGGTCATGTCAATGGAAAGACCAGATAGACCGTCAAAACCAAATATATCATTGGACGAACCTATTAGATTGTCATCAGAACAGAATAAATCCTCGATATAATAGCTTAAATAATTGGTAGAACCAATAAAATTAGTAATAGTCTTAGTCTCACCCTCTAATGTCGTGTGTAGCAATACAGACAAATCCTCCTCCTGAACAATACCACTCAATATCATCCAGAAATTATTTTCACAAGAAAACTATCTTTTGAGAGACAGTAAAAGAAGAGAAGAAGTTGTGAAGAAAATGAAATTCTTAAGCCCTTTTTATAGGCACATGCATGGGTATCCCATATTTAGTGCATTCACACTTATCAATCCCATTTTTCTCAAAATGAACCTACTAAAGGGAGCAGTTGTGAACCCATATTTTTACACCATCAAATCTGGCTAGTCAATATGAGCCTATAATTTGAAATTGTTCTTAAATTAGACCTTAAACAAACTCAAAAAATTGAACCAAATCAAACTGAACCAAAATTGCAAACTAGGAGTATAAGTAAAGGCATTAGCACACACGTCAAGCCTCTGGCGCATTCGCCAGCTGCTTGGCGTGCATGTCAACTTCTTGGCACGTGCATAAGCTTCCTGGAGTGCAAGCCAATTTTCTAACTTTCCCAACTCGAATTTTCTATAAATGTGACCCTCTGATACTCATTTTAGAACACTTTTTCAAAACTCTCATATCTTGAAACTCTGCCGAATTGCTTTCAGAAAATACCTCCAAACACCAAAATTTTAACCAAAACACCAGACATCCTAAGTTCTGATATGAAATTCACTCCACAATTCTGGGGTCATGTTTTAGTAAGTACTTTGACAGACTTTTCCAAATTTAATGGAGACCCGATCCAGCTTCATCAAATCATCTTAACCTCCAGTTTCAAAGCGTCAAAAGCCAAAGGTAGTATATCTAAATGGTATAATATTTAACTTTAGTTTTAAATTAAAAGCCCTAAAAACATACTTAGCAATTCACACAATTATCAAAATTCATTTTTATTAATCAAATTATGAATTGGTTAATAACCTTTTTGGCTAATTTTTATACAAAGTTAAAATAAATTAGCTTTTGAATACATAACCACCAACCCAACCCCACCCTTCACGAAAAGGGAGAATGATATGGGGTTTGATTCCCATTTAAAGGGATATGTTGGGAAGTTGTTCTAAGGCTTTAACTCCAAAAATGTTTATATTTTTCATTTCTTTTACTTATTTTTATCGTTTACTTTATGTATTCATTCATTTGGATTGTAAGTTATTTTTTTTCAATATTTCACACCTGTTTTATATAAGCAATAGTTGGGAAATGTGTGTCTTTACCAGATCCTTCAGACTGGAGAAAGGATCCCCTTTGCTTGGTTGTTTTTAGATGTAATTTATTTATTTATTGCTTTATTTTATAGATTTGCTTTTGGGGATGTGTGCCTTCCTTAGTATCCCTTTCGACTATAAGGACCCTTATTTATTTTTACCATATTCTATCCCTTTTGGCTTATAATTGTCATTCATAACATGATATCAGTTAATGCATCATTCTGGTAGGTAAATGCCATGCATACATGAAAATCCTTTTTTTTAACCAAAACTATATAGATTTTTAGCCAAAATTATTTAGAAAAATGAATCAGTTTTCTAAAATGAAATGCTTTTATCAATCATGAGTCCCCAGATCTATCTTTGGTTCGAGGCTTTCCTTTTCCTTTAATTTGGGCAAAATATCAGTTTTACCCAAAATGGAGTTATTTGGTTTCTTGATCACCTTAAAAATTAACTTTTTCTAAAGATTAAGTGGCGACTCACATATTCACACATACATCCAATGGACTTATAAGGAGTTCTCCTAGAGTTTGACCTGCTGAAACCCTAATGCCATGTATAATTTGACCATGGGGTCAGTTTCCTCGAGGCCAAAAACTCGAGGTGTGTTGAGAGACTGTGGGCTCGAATGGGGCCTCATAGGTACATATTGCTATAAATTGATGCCTTTTGGGGTTATGAATGCATGACCATTTATCATAGATTCATTAATATGATGTTCAAGGAATTCTTAAAGGACATTATGAAAGTATATGCAGATGACATGATCATCATGAGTAAGATATCAAAAGATCATCCTAGAGATGTTAAAAAGGCGTTAAAAGTATTGTAGTCCTACAAGCTTAAAATAAACTTGAAAAATTGTGTATTCGGAGTCCCAGCTGGAAAATTTCTAAGATATATGGTGTCACAAAGAGAAATAAAGGCTAATCCTACAAAGATCAAAGTGATTAATGTTAAAAAAGTTTAGAAGTTAAATGGAAAAATTATTACCCTTGGTCGGTTTATCTCCTGCTCAGCTAAAACATTCTAACCCTTCTTTAAAATCTTGAAGAATCTAAAGAACTTTGAGTGGATAGAAGACTATCAAAAGTCTTTTGAATAATTGAAGAAATTTCTGACTTCATCACCACTAATCAGTTGACCAGTACTTAGAGAAGACCTATAGCAGCAGTACTTGTGAGGGAGGAAGGAGGAGAACAATATCCAGTGTACTATGTGATTAGGGTATTAAAACATGCCAAATTTAGATATCTAGCTCTAGAAAAGCATGTTTTAGTTCTACTACTTGCTATAGAAAAGCTTTAACAGGTACTTTAGGATGTTTGAAGGAGGAAGGAGGAGAACAATATCAATGTTTGAAGTCCATTGAGTATATATCAAGCTAATTTACCTCTCAGAAAGGTACTACAATGACCAGAAACTTTAGGATGACTAGCTTAATGAGGATTGAAGATTAGGGCATTAGGAGTTATTTATGAGCCTTGGAAAGCTATGAAGATTAAGACCTTAATAGATTTTATTATAGATTTAACACTAGTTAAATAAGCTACTCAAGAACTGGAATAATTGGAGATGTTCATCGATGAAGCTAAATGCATTGAAGGATTAGGAGTTGGCATTGCCCTTAAAGGACCTCACCAAATAATAATAAAGTATTCCTAAATGAGATTATATCCTTAGTGAGGTGCATGAAGGAATTTATGGGACACATGAAGCTAGCTCTACTTTAGCTAAGAAAGCACTACTATAGGGATATTATTGGCCAAACATCAAATAGGATCCAGAAGCATTGGTAATGAAATGTGTATCATGTCAAGAACATGCTAATGTCTTGAGGCAACCATCATCCAAGCTAAATTCCATTGGAACAACTTGGCCTTTTTATCCGTGGGGAATAGATATTCTGGGCTCGCTCACATAATCAATTTGACAAGCTAAGTTCTTGATTATAGGAGTGGAACATTTATCTAGTGGATAGAGGTCGAGTTGGTAACAACTATAACCCAGACTGGGGTCACAAACTTCTTTTGGTATTTCATGGTATTTAGGTATAGGGTCCCAAAAGTATTAATCACGGATAATGGAAAGTAGTTCGACTCATGAGAATTCAAAGAAATATGCTTGATGTTGGATATTGACCTCAAATTTACCTTAGTCGCTTACCCACAATCAAATGGACAAACATAGGTATCTAATAGAATCCTATTACAAGTTTGGAAGAAAAGGCTAGGAGAGAAAAAAGGAGGTTGGGTACAAGAGCTTAATAATGTACTTTACCGAACCATACTAAAAATCCCTATATGAGAAACTCCATTCTCATTAATGTTTAGAATAGAGGCAGTCATACTAGTAGAGATTGAACAACTAACCTATAGAGTGGATCATGCAGTGGATATTAATCAAGAGCTAGAACAACGTTTAGATTTAGACGGACTATTAATACTTTTGGGGTATAAAGTTGGCACAATTTGACCATTGAGTGTGTGAACATACAAAAGTGACAATTAAGTCTTTTAATATGTTAAAAAGAACAAATCAGTGTTTTCTACTAGATATTGCCAGTGTGAACCCTCAATTTTGTATTATTAGATTCGGCCTATCAATACGAACTTATAGACTCAAACTAAGCCTAAATCATACTCAAAATGAGCCTGAAATCGTGAAGCACTAAAACTGGGTTGAACCAAGCAAGACCAAAAAAAAATAAATCGAATCGAATCAGACCAACCCGGACCATGCTGTAATTCCCATGTGTGCAAGGCAGCTTACGTGCATGTTGAGCTATTAGCTTGCACTCTGAGCCTCCATACGTGCTCCAAGCCCTCCGCTTGCACTACAACCCTCCCACATGTGTGAAAATGAAAATTAGATTTCTATATAAATAGAGCCTCTAAGCACTTTTTTCCTTAACTTTTCTTACCTTGGACCTATGCAAAATTTCTTACTCAAAATTACACCTAAACAGTACAGAGACCCATTTTGGCCTTATCAACTCATTCGATCATCCAGTTCCTCTGCGTCATAAGCAAAAGGCAAGATCTAAAGTGGTGCTATTTTTGGCTTTATTTTTTCTAATAATCCTAAACCATACTAGGATTTTCACATCAAAAATAATTTTTTCCTAAATCAAAATTAATTTGACTAAAAACCTATTTGGTAAATCTTTTTTGCAATATAAAAATTATTAGCTTCTGAACTCCAAACAACGTTTATCAAACAACCTCTAACCCTTTTTTATAAGGGGGATGTCATAGGATTTGATTTTCATTCAAAGGGATATGCCGATAAACCTCGTTCAAAAGGCTTCACCTCCAATCTTATTTTTCCTTTATTTTCCCTTTTGTTGTTTCCTTTTACTTATTGTAGTCCTTTTGTTATTTAAAGTTTATGTTTTCCTTATTTCCTATTTATGTTATGATTATTCTGTTATTTGGCATTCAACGTGATTACTTCTTAGCATACAATTTCTAATGGAGGGATCCATTAGATATATTTCCTAACATGTCTATTTTTAATGGAATAGATTTGTTCATTTGTTTATTTTCATCATTACATAAACCCTTAATTTTACACCTCTAGAATTGTTGGTTGCCTTATGACTCTTAAAGGTTTGGAAACATAACGGGGTCAAGGGATAGCGCCCCTTGTTACACCATTAAATTAACGAGGTCAAGAGATGAAAAAATTAAAATTACAAGGGTTTAGATGGAAATTTTGCATATTTTAAAGGAAATATTCATATTTTTACACCATTAAATCCAGTCCACCAATATGAGCCCAACGGATTTAACCGAGCTCAAATCGGATTTCAAATGGACCTAGAAAAATCCAAAAAATTGAATCGAATCAAACCGATCTGAACCTAGAAAAACTGGGGCCAGAAACCTTGGCCCAAAAAGTGAAGGGTGAAATTAACGAGCTGTGTAGTGGAAGCAAATATAAAGGGGAAAGGGAAAACGAACCCTAGGGTACAAAAATTCGAATTCCGATTTTCAAAACTTTTTCGAAAACTAAAACTTTGTTAAACATCTTTTAACAATAACTAGGTTAAGCAATATTTCAAACTCTTTGAAACTTTTCCCCAACCTAGGGTTTGAGTAAAATGATTGTGTTAAAACTCTTTTGGCAGAATCATTTGAAATTTCAAACACTTTAAAAATCAAATTCTATGTCAAAACTCTTTTGACATATAGGGTTTAGTCATTTATCAAACTCTTTGACTAATGCCTAAGCCTATGAAAGGTCCCATTACTTCAACCATAGATAATCTCACTAATTGCATACAACACACAAGTTGAACAAAGAATAGTTTAAAGTAAAAATACCTCTCCCCCTCCTTCTTTAAGCTCCCCAAATGTGAAGCCTCTAGCTTGAGACATACCTAGCTTTTCCCAAAAGCTTACTCTCCAATTCTCTTTAAGAAGATTGAATCTTCTCTCTTTGGTTACCCAAATGTTTGATGCTTTCTCCTATACTTGAGAACTAGAGACTTAAGGATGGCTTTGGACTTGAAAGTTTCTCCACACTCCTTTCCCAAAGGCTAATTGAAGATGAGTTTGTATTTGAAGAATTGTTCTTCAAAACAAATTTGCTCTCATAATTTGGTGTGAATACGAAGCTTTCTCTCTCTAACCATTTAGTTTCTCTTTCTATCTCTTAGAAGAAGAAACAAAGGTTGAAGATGATGAATAGTGACCCATGCACATCTCTTAGGTAAAAAGATGATACAAGCCTCCTTTTATAGTCTAAACCTTTTCCTTAAAATAAGGAGAAGATTAGGAACCTTGTCTATTTGACTTAGTTGACCATTTGACTAGTCAACTAATCAAATATATTAGGACTGTAGTTAGTTAGAATCATCCTTAAACCTTAATTAACCACATTTCATGTGGATTAAGCTAACATCTCTTGTTAAGATTAATTATTTTAATTGTTTGTCCAAAACCATTGCAATTAGTCATACCCATTTGTATCTTATACAAACTAAGACATAATTGACATTTCCTTTTTTGTGAATTAAACATCCAGACATGCTAGCATCCTATAAATTTAATTACATGTTCAATTCTATAATCATTAATAATTAATTAAACTCTTTCATTAATCATTAATATGATACATACAAGCTAATGAGAATTACCATTTGGTATGCGACTTACTAGGTTCATGTTCTAATTAGCAATGGGATAAAGAAAAACCATTTTCTTCCCACCAAGTGTGTTAACCTAATTCTGCATTTAGTCCCATAAGTTGTGAGTGACATCTAGCATAATATATCATGACTATCCAATTAGAAATGAATGTCGGTGATCATATCCTCGACATAACCTTGGACCTCTCAATCATAATTATCGTACTCTCGAATCCCTTCATTATGGATTTCCAATCTTGGGAAGAATTCTAACCCTACGTGCTAGATCATATGACATCTATCCAATTTGAGTTCTTAATAAACTGGTGCCTACTAGGTACTATTTCTAATGAACCTTATCCACCCCGTCTAGGTATTTACATATCAAGAATGACCAAAATCCATAGGATTCCTTCCTTGGTTACCCAAGTTAATTAATCCTTTCTCGGTTAAACACTTATCCCAACATACCACTGATTATGGTCACTACATGCCATACACCAATACATGGCTAGCATCGGTATGTAAGCAGTAACAAACCATAGCCACCAATATGCTAGATAACATGTCACCTCAAGTCTATGGATTATTTGCATAATCATGATCTAGATGTCACTATTCAACTTACTCATCTTATGAGTGTGCTCATGTGTTGTCACAACATCAAATGTCTATAGCATGAGACTCACTACCTCAATACTAATAAGTATCTCATACTTATCATGGATGACAACAGAGGTAATGGTCTTCTGGATTAATGGCATCCCTACAAATAATCCTATGACCATGAATAACTTTTAAAGCATCTGTATAAAGGGCAATCTATCACTCATATTCTCAAACTCTTTGAGAATAAATTCCCTACAGAATACTTAAGGGACATATATATATTCGATATAAGGAATGTTTTCACTTAAGGAACATATATACTAAAGCCTGTTAGATTTTTGTTTACATTCACATGCTAAGTGTAAACACTAAGGCATACACTGCTAATAATCTCCCACTTGCACTAGAGCTAATATAAGGTTGTACAACTCAGTAGCTAAGACTCATCTTTGAAGATGGAAGTCTAATTGTTAATTGACTTATAGCTTTAGTCAACAGATCTACTGTGTTACCAACTGACACAGTTTTTTGCCTTACATGTCCCAATGACCTTATCCAAATACATGTTTTTACCTTTCTTTGTGTTTGGATTTCTAGTGAGACCTTGGTTCCTTTACTAGAGCATTAGTTCCATTCCATTCTCAATAGAGAGAAACCAGGGATTGAATGGTAGGAACCATACTTAGTTCTATTACAAACTTTAAATCCAAACACCTTTCATTTATCGCATCTTATGCAGCAAAATACTTAGCATCTGTAAAAGACTTTACAGTATATTATTGCATGGAACTCTTCCAGCAAACTGCTCCTCTATTATTGATTAAAACAAATCCAAAGATTTACTCATTTTCGCCCACTTCTATAAATCCATCAATCCTCAAATCATTTTCGCCATTTAGTCAAAACTAAATCCTTATTATTTTTTTAAGTACTAAAGGATTACTTTGACCAAAATCGAATGATCTCATCATGGATTAGATATATGTATGTTAGTCATACCAATAGTATAATTATCCCTTCTTAGAAACCAGAATGTTGAATACTTCAACACCCTTCTAAGTATTAACTTTTAGAGAAAAATATTATTCTCTTTCAATCTGTCTCATAGATTTGAATTCCAAGAATATAGGTGATCTCTCCTAAGTCATATGGAGAAAAATTTAGGATAAATAGCCTTTTACATTTAATGAGTACCCTAAAGTTTTTATCAATTAATAAATGTCATCCACATTTAGTAAAAGTAAAGTAAGTTCTCACTAACTCTATCGCAT
>CAOJBK014412813.1:0-12008 GCA_948294925.1 Codiaeum variegatum | reverse complement strand
TTTATATTATTTTTATTATTAACATAATTATTAGTGACGTAATTATTATATTAAACATTCACTATTTGTTACGTCATTAATGATTCATTTTTTTGTCAGAAAATTAGTGACGGAAATTTTTTGTCATAAATGCATTTTTTCGTCGCTAATGTGTCATTATTTATGAAAATATTACTGACGCATTAATATATATTACTGATGCGAAAATCGGGTCAGTAAATTATTGACGCGATTTTTTGGTCAGTAAAGGGTCAGTAATTAATTAATTTATTACTGATGCTAAACAGTGAAATACTGACGTAAAAATAGTGTCAGTAATTACTGACGCCAAATTTTCGCGTCAATATTTTTTTTTTACTGACGGCCGAAATACCGACGCAATTTTTGGGTCAGTAATTTACTGGCCGGCGTCAGTAACTCGAGTTACTGACGCCGAATTGTATTTTACTGACGTCGATTCGGCGTCAGTAATTGTTTTTTTTTTTTGTAGTGGCCCATCATTACTATCGGAGGTGTCCCTCCACATGGCGAACAGGGGAAGGCTGCAGTAGTAGCGTCGTTACATTGGGAAGTGTAACAGTTCCATCCGAGCCTGATGAAAGGTCACAGACGGGACAAAGAAATGTCTTATCAATCCAATCGAAGACCCCCACCTCCGAACCTGAGGCACCCTAATTTAGCACTCTTTGAGCTTCGAAGCCTTCGAGTACTAACGCTCCAAGGGGACAATTAATACCGGTCAACATTGGCCCAATTCGGCCCCAATTATCTATTCAGAACCTGGCTGAATCCTAGAGCACCCTGGTTCTACCCGAACCCTAGGCACTCGACAGAATTTGTCTCATATGGCCTTCGGTAGTTCGGGTCCGCAGGAGACAGGTGTCGCTAGCCCCATGGAGAGGTACACTGCAAGGTACCCGGAGCAGGCACGTGTCCCCTTCAACAGGGTTTTCACCCTATAAATACAACCCTCAACAAATCAAACGAGTTAATGTTCACATGCAATCCAAAACCCTAAACTAAGTTCCATTCTTGAGAGCTTTCTCACTCAAACCTATTTCTGACTTGAGCGTCAGAGGGTTATCGCTGGACACCACGTCCGGCCATGCCTGACCTTTACTTTCTCTGTGCAGGCTATTCTAACTCAACTAGGGTGATCACTATCCAGTCGTGTGACCAATCCACACGCATCATATATATATATAAATTCATAACATTAAAAAAGTCATAAAAAATAAGAATGTTCTATAATTTTTTTTATTGTCATATATAAATTTTTGGATAATTATCATTTCAAATTTATGCTCATAGAAATGAAATTTATATAAATAAAATAAAAATTATAATTTAAAATTTATTTTTTCAATGCATCAAGGTCGTAATAGAGAAAAACGATCGTATCAATGTCTATCGAATAAATCAGAACTAATTCAATTCTAATTTCTTTTAGCAATAATGTAACAAATTTTAACTTAACTATCCCCAAAAATCATTACGAAACGGGTGATATGTAATGTATCATATGATATTTAAAACCCTTACCCATCAATCTCACTTGAAGTTCTTATTACTCTAATGTCATTTCACTTAGTTGCATTTACCTTGATACAAAAAAATTGATAATTAATTTTCTTTTAGAATTGTTTTTTTTTTTAATATGGAATAAAATGTGATGAGATTTAATTTTTGGATCAATTTTTCTTTTTTATGAAAAGTATCATTAAACTTGATCAAAAGGATTAAAGTTCAAGTTAAAACAAATAACATAACCAAAATCATGAATAAAATTGTAATTAATTTTTTTAAAATATTTTTATAATCACGTCATTTAGTTACTAATGGATCTTCATAAAATTTATATTTCGAAAAATTAAATCATAATTTCATTAAATTCATATGCTTTTCACAATCTAGAATAATTTTAAAAAATTAAAGATGATTATAATTTTTTTTGAAAAAAAAACTATTTATTTGTAATTACGATTATTTTCTTTTTGATTATTTTTTTGCAAATTTAATATCTTTTGCATAAAACAAATTTTTTATAAAATTTTCAAACTATAAAGAATTTTTTTTGAAGGCAATGAACAAAAAACAATTGCAAAAAGTGTATAAAAACTGTAATCTTTTTGTAAAAAAATCAATTTTCATAATTATAATTTTTTTATTGATATGGAAACTTTTTTATAAATATGATATCAAATACAAAATAGGTCATATATTTTATAAATTAAATTTTTTTTGAAACTACAAAAAAATTATGAAAAAAAAATAATTAAGAAAACTAAATTATAAAAATTTTTTAAACTAATCATTAATATTAAAATTTTTTCATAATCTTATTGTTTTGCATAAAATAAGTTATGTTTAGGAAAGTTTTTACTTTTTATAATTAGAAATTATGATAAATAGTTTAATTTATAGAAATATTAAAAATATTATGACTTTTGAAAAAGTCTTAATTATTTAAAAAACAAAAGTAAACTTACTTTGTAAAACTCCAAGTAACAACACCATTTTCTTTGCCCTAAAAAAAACTCCATTTTCTTTTGGTAAAAGAAAAAGATAAAAAAGAAAAAAAGAAAAAGAAAAAACTGGAATACAAATTCAAGCATAAGTTATTCTGCAAATTACTCTTAAGCCAAAAGGTCAAAAGATTTTATCATGATGTCTATGAGCATATTGGGGTCCCAAAGACTAGCTTTAAAACTTACCTGCAAGACAAACAAAAACCACGGGGATGCCTTTTTTATAGCCGTTCTGATGCTTAAGTTAATGATCAGCTATGGAAAGAGTCAATCTAAAGAGTTTTAAAGTTTAGAGTTATTAACATGTTTACTGCATCTTAGTTTGGCTTATATACCATTAGGTAGTCTCCATATCCTACAAGGTAAGCTAATAGATAGATATCCCATGATTTCAGTGATTAGAGAGATAGTAGGAGTTTATCTCTTAGTTATACTTATCTCTTTACTGCAGAGTTTGAGCTCTTACTAAGGCCGAGCTATGACAGAGGTCGAGCTCTCACTAGACCCAGACTCTCAATAAGACCGAGCTCTTGCTAAGGACGAGCTCTTACTAAGGCCAAGCTCTTACAGTCATGTCAGAGGCCTAACCTCTCCAGCTAAATAAGGGGCACTCTTGTGGCCTGGGGTCATTCATTGAAGGGGAGAGGTTATCACATATCCCCCCAACAGACCCTAGTCAAAGACTAAGGGATGCACAATTCAACCTGCCCTATACCCAGGCCTATTTAAATTGTCAAACGGGAAATTTCTCGTCAATCGTTCACTATCGGACATGTGTCACACACTCCGGACTATTCCAAAATGTTCGACATCCTTTCCCCTTCTGTGGCTTGCCATTTGTCACCACGTGTCAAATTCTCGCGCTCTGGGTAACGGAGACGTCTCTTCGTCTTCTACTCCCCCTCTCCTTATAAAAGTGGGGCAAAACCCACTTCACATATTTTTTTCCAAATCTGTATTTCCTTACCCCCATTTCTCATTTTTCGGCTAACTTGTGTCCTCCGGCCACCGTTCAGATCTCCAGGCAAACCATTTCAAGTAATTTTTCACTTTAATACTTCTTTTTCCCACTTATTTCTTCTATACTCCTTTATTTTTCTTCCTTTACCAACCAAAATGAGTAGCCAAAGCGATAGCCAAAACCCAGAGGCTTCAATGTCTTATTTTTCTAACCACCGCGTAGATCATGAACCCAGCCCTCATTGAGCGTAGAGTATCAAAGGGAGAGCCTAGCCCAGGCATGAAACTGAAAGGGCCATAGTCTCTTATAAGGGAAGGGAAGAAGAGCTCCCTACGGTAGACCTCCAACTTATTGGGGATGACTTCAATAGCGAGAATACACAGAATGAGTAAGAGAACCGAGCACTTGTATCCTCCAAAAGCAAAGGAAAAAAGGTTGCTTCTAGCTCAATTACTAAGAGAACCACCGCTTGAAACAAGACTCCAAGGGTCGAGTCCTTGCAGACCCTTCTATCCACTTCCGATCTAAGGACCATTAGGGAAGAATTATCCCTCTTAGGAGACTATATGACTGTACTCCCCACACATACCCAAAGGGATAATGCTAAGCTACCAGCAGGGGGCGTGGTATGCTATTATGATACCCAGACATCTTGGCTACGGTTCCCTCTCTCACATAATACCCTGGCTCCAAGCGTATCAAGTGCCCATGTCTCAGCTCCATCCCAATTCTTGGAAAGTTATAAGGGGCCTACAAATGATGGCGTACTGGCTCGGGTTCGAGCTGTCCCTGCCCCTCGTACAACATCTATACAGGGTCATCCCTATAAGAGGACTGGATTCGTGTTATTTTCAAGCACTGGACAAAAAGAAGTGCTTTGATTTGCCTTCCTCCTTAAAGCCTGCTTGAAAACAAAGGTTCTATGTTGTCTACCATTATAGCCTTGCTACCCTTCCCAAAAAATGGAACGAATACATTCCTATTTTTCATAAGAAGCACCTTCCTATTCTTAATGGCAATGAAGTAAACCATATGAGGCTAATACTTCAATGGGTAGGGTTAATGAGAGGTATGACTGTCGGTCCCTGGTAGAGGTGTGGTACTCATAGAGAATAGTAGATAAACTAGGGTGTCGGCTCAATCCATCTGGGGGTATTGATCTCCCTCCCTTGTATTATTTTTTCCTGATTATACTAATTGACCTTGTGTCTTCTTCTGTAGATATGTCTACCATTTTAAGGAAAAAGAATGAAATAAAAGCCCTAGCGGCCCAAAGAGCTCAAGCCCAGGAGACAGTCCTTCCTCCTACTCAGATTGAGACTTCAAATCCCCCCACTGAGTAGTTACAAATGGGGGTTGAACTAAACTCTGCCATTGTCCCAGCAAATGGTCCTCCTACCACAGTGGCTATCTCTTCGAAATGGGAGGATGAACATCTGGTGGATCCTCCCTCTACTTCTTGCTCTAAGCGACCAAGGGAAGAGATCGTCACTACTAGGATTGAGGCTACCACTATAGATACCTCTTCCTCCTCTAGGGGTGTCTTAGCTAGCATCCTTGTTAAGAACTTTGGCCCCAATGCCAATTTGGGGGACCACCAAATTGCTAGAAAGGTGGTTAGCTCACTCATCCCTCCTACAAATCTTCAACTGTTCGAGACTATGTCAGGCGAGGAGATGGGACCTAAAGGCTGCAGCAAAGCCTTGATGATATATCCCTTTTTCACACTTCTTTTATTTGGTTCGATCTTAAAGTGTATACTGAATTCTTCTTGTGTTAATTTTTAGTTGGTTGAGTTTGTTCTAGCTCAGAACACCTCACTAGCTCATTGATCAGTGAGCTTAAAGGCTGAGAAGGAAGCCTTGGCTAAGGAGAGGACATCATTTCAAAAGGACTCTGCCCAAGTAAGGATTTCCGTTGAACTCCAAGTCAAAGAGCTAGAATGCTTGAAGAAGTCCTTCAACGAGGCTTAGGGTGAGGAGGAAAGGAAAAGACAACACTTTGAGAAAGAACTAGAGGTGGCAAAGAAAGAGCTTGAAAGCACAAAGAATGAGTTATCTTCCTAAGCAGCTGAAGTGGAGCACCAAACCGCAGAGGTCGAACACCGATCAGCAGAAGTTGAACGCCTGGAAAACTAGAGTGTGGACTGGCTGATTGCCTTTATCAAACAGTTAATAGATGAGAAAGTTAAGAAGTTTGGGCCTGACATTGCATTCTTAGCTGATATTGAACTTGCAGAGAGCATCATTGCCAAGGTTCCTGAGTCTTCAAGTGCTCAGCCTCTAGATCCTAAAGCCTGACCTCTTTGCCTTACATGATTTTATAAAGTTATTTTGTAATCTGGGGTTGATGTTGGAGTTCTCCCCTCCCCTCTTCTATATTAATTTTCATTGTTAATGAAATATATATTTTATATTTTGTTTTGATATGTTTGCGTATTTATCTTTGTTTTCGAATGAACTGTATGTCGTAGGTTGTTCTTCTAGCAAGATGATCTCATGATCGCTCTTAACTTGGATGATCTAAGGGTTATTCTAGTCTTTGGATGATCTTAAGATCATTTTTTTATAGGGAAGATCTTAGGATCGTTCTTCTATGTGGATGATCTTATGACCGCTCTATTATTGGGACGATCTCATGATCGTTCTAATATTTTGACGATCGTAAGACCGTTCTATTATTAGGATGATCTTAGGATCGTTATATTATTTTAATGATCTTAAGATTGTTCTATTCAGAGGGCCATCTCTAGGTCGTTTCCTCGATGCAATCTTTGGATCACTCACTGTATTGGGTGATCCATTGGATCGAGCTCCCAGTGTTAAACATAAAAAAATTTAATATTCTAGATTGGCACTCCAAGTTATACTTTTTTTTTTATTCATGGTGATAGAATCAGTAGGCGCACCCAGACATCCCAACTAGGTCTGCATCCCCTTAGCACCCTCATCATATATCTAGACTTATAACAAATACAAGAAACAATAGAGATGTTTATTGCATAAATCTAATAAATTAAAATAAATAACTTAAACAAAATACTTCTTAAGATTGGTTACATTCTAGGTGTGGGGTAGGACCTTCCCTTTCGGATCTTCCAGCTGATATGCTCCATGCCTTATTGATTTTACAGGGGCCTTCCTAGTTGGGCTGCAGCTTGCCCACCCATGTGTTGCCCCGTGATACCTCGAGCTTCCTCAGTATGAGGTCTCTGACTCTAAACACTTTATACTTAACTTTTTTATCATGGTACCTCACTATCTTCTTCTTATAAGCAGCCATTCTTATGTAGGCCAAGTCTCTCAACTCTTCTACTAGATTGAGATCTGTCCTCCTTTTTGACATTTGATCCACCATTTCATGGAACTCTACTCTAAATGAGGGTTTCCTAATCTCTACTGGTACTACAGCTTCGTTTTCATATATAAGGGAGAAGGGTGTTTCCCCTGTTGTAGTATGAGGTGTGGTTATGTAGCTTCATAGGATGTTGTTAAGCTTGTCTACCCAGTTTCCCTTATTATCGTCGAGCCTCTTCTTGAGACCCTATAGCAAGGTTCTATTTATGAGCAAATTCTGTAGGTGTGCTACTAAAGAGAAATGTAGGTCGACTTTAGGCCTTAATAATAGGATTTGCATTATTTTGAGTTGAATTGCTTTCCATTGTGTGTAAAAATGACTTTGGGTATCCTAAACCTGCTCACAATGAATTTCTCCACAAAGTCAATAACTTTATTATGAGTACTAGTAGCTACTGACTCGGCCTCATGACCATTTTGAGAAGTGCTCTACCGCCACTATTAAAAACTTGCACTGCCTTATTAAGATTAGGAAAGGTCCCCATACGTTAATGCCCTATTAGTAGAAGGGCTAGGTCTCCCCTATAGGTGAAAGGGATGATGCTGGCGTTCTCTGCACATTCGCATGCTTTTGGCACTTGGGGCATTTTTTCACCAAGTCTTCTGCATCACCTTTGATGATGGGCCAGTGATATCCATGCAATAGTACCCTCTAAGTCAAGGCCGTACTAGCCTCATGAGCTCCACAAATACCTTCATGAATCTTCCTCAACACATACTCACCTAGATTAGTAGTGATACACCTCGTCCATGGGTGAGATCGAGACCGACGATACAGGTCACCCATGTACCAGTTGTACTATTTGGATCTTAGGATCACTCTCTCATCCTCCTTTTTGTCTTAAGGGAGTATCCCTTCTGTTAACTAGTTAACCAGGGGCTCCATCCAGCTCCCCTTCCATTCTTTATGGCATACTTGCTCGTTCTGAGTTGTCGGTGCTTTTTGTAAGGCAAATGGTATGTTATTCAACTCTTTAACATTGCCTTGGGCTGCCACCTTAGCGATCTTATCAACCTCGACTATTTCAGATCTTAGGACCTGAATGACCTTCCAGCCTTCATACATCAACTATTTGGCTGTATCATTTAAATGGATAAGTCCTCATTTCGAACTTTGAAATTTCCCTGAATTTTATTCACTGCTAGTTGGGTGTAGCTGTAGATTGACAAGTTCTCGACCACCCCTAGCTCCTTAGCCAACTTCAACCCATTTAACAATGCTTCATACTCGGATTTATTATTAGAGCTATTGAATTTCAACCTTATTGCATACTATATCCTTGCATTGTGAAGGCCCTTTATTACAATGCCAACACCTACTCCTCCATCGCAACCAGCTCCATCTACCCACATCTGGCATGTTTCCTTAAGGAAGAGTTATATATCTTCAGCAAGGGTTAGCTCGGCCACAAAATTAGCTAAAACCTATATCTTTATGGCCTTCCTAGGTACGAACTATACTCCCAAATCCCCTATTTTGATTTCCCATTCTGACACTGGACTTGAGGTTTTAGGCTTCTGTAGTATCTTCCTTAGAGGTAGGTCCATCCTTAAAATGACCGTGTGAGCCTTAAAATAGTGTCTTAATTTCTATGTTTCCATATAGAGAGCCAACGCATGTTTCCCCAGGTTAGGGTACCTTATTTATAATTCCTAGAGGACCCTACTCTCATAATATATTAGGAACTGATCCTTTACTTCTTCTCTAATCAAAATCATTGCAATCGTTTCTTCTATAGTAGAGAGATAGACATAAAGGTCTTCCTTTGGTGGGGGTCGACTTATTAGTGGGGGCGAGGTCAAAAACTTCATCAATTCTTAAAAAGACCTCTGACAGTCTTCTATCCATTTGAATTCCTTCAAACCCTTTAGGGTTTTAAAGAAAGGTTGGCACTGTCGAGCTGAACAAGATATAAATCTTCCAAGAGAAATGACCCTACCATTCAATCTCTGCACTTCTATAATGTTCTTTGGTGGTTGCATCTCCATAATGGCCTTGATTTGTTCAGGGTTTGACTCTATCCCCCTCTGAGAGATCATGTAGCCTAAGAACTTTCCTACTAGGACTCAAAATGCACATTTCTCAGGGTTGAGCTTCAAATTGTATGATTGTAGGACTCCTAGTACCACTTGGAGATAGTTTGGATGGTCTTTGACTTTCTTACCTTTAACGATCATTTCATCTATATATACCTCGACCATTTTTCCTATATGATCCCTGAACATTGTATTCACCATTCTTTGATATGTCGCCCCTGCATTCTTAAGGCCAAAGGGCATCATTCTGTAGCAATAGGTCCCTTGATCTATCATGAACAAGGTCTTCTCCTCATTCATAGCACACGTATGGATCTGATGGTATCCCAACCTTGCATCTAGGAGGATGTAGAGTTCACGCCCTGCTATTGAGTCTACTAACTGGTCAATGCTCGGGAGTGGATATGGGTCCTTAAGACAGGCCTTGTTGAGGTCTGTAAAATCAATACACAAATGGTAGTAGCCATTTGGCTTTTTTACCATGACCACATTTTCTAGCCACTTGGGATAATGCACTTCCCTAATTACCCTTGTTGTCAACAACTTTTGTACCTCATTCGCTATAGTTGTCTACTTTTTTTAGGATTGCTTCCTCTTCCTCTAGGCTAGAGGCTTGATCGAGCTATCAATGCTCAGTATGTGTACTATCACATTGAGATCGACCCCTGTCTAGTTGTCTATCGACTATGTGAAGGCTTTTGGATTGACCTCCAATGTCCCTTTGATACCCTGCCTAGCTGGTGGGTTCAATTACCTTCCCACCTGTATTTCTCCTCCTACAACCATCACTTTCACCACTTCTCCTTTAGGCTCCATATAATTCTGCCCTGTGGGTGGCTCTTCTAAGTCTAGCTGTGCTGCTCAGTAGACCCCTTTTAATGCATTGAAGTAGGTCTATCTGACTGTCTCCTTGTTACCTCTTCATACAACCTGACCCCTCCTACATGGGATCTTTAACGTGAGATGATATGTACTTGTTATTCCTCCTGTAACATACAAGTAATGTCGGCCTAACATAATATTATAGGGGAAAGTTATATTAGCTACCATGAACTCTACTATTATCATCATGGTTAGCTCTTCATCACCTAGCTCGACCTCCAGACATATCAACCCCTCGAACCAAACCTGGTTTTTACCAATCCCTACCAAAGGTGCTTCTGCAGGTCCCATATCCTTCAAATTGAGTTTCATTTTATGGAAGTAATCCATAGTTATGATGTTCACAGAACTTCCATCATTAACCATGATCCTATTAACCCTGTAATTATTGATATACCCCTGAATAACTATGGCATCATTATAGGGGTAAAGTACATGTTGTCCTTCTTCCTGCGAGAACGTGATGGTGCACCAGCTAGATAGGTGGGTTGAAGGTTGAGCAAGAGACTCACCTTTCTGGACAATGGAGCAAACTTCTTTGATAGCTCATTTTCTCTGGGTTGAGCTATCGCCTCAAGAGCTCCACCACCCCCTCCCACCCATTAAGACATATATATATCTCCTGCTATCTATCTCTCTTTCTACCTAGGAAGGTTATCCCTCATGTCTTTGTTATCATGCCTTTATTCTCTAGCTAGCTCTCTCCTAGGCTTATTACCTTGCTTCACATGTCTCATGATTCCAGGTATTACTTTATGAATTAGCTTTTTTATCCCCTCCTTGAGGTGCATGCAATCTTCAGTGTCATTTCCTTTATCTTAGTGGAATTCACAATATTTGTTCAGATCCCTTCTGAATCAAGAGGAGAAACTCATCCTTGGAGGCCATTTCACATCCTCCCCACTCTTCTTTCTCCACATTAGTACCTCCCTTCTAGTGGAAGAAAGGGGAGTGAAACTATTTCTGTCTGAGCCCCTGCTCTCGAATCGTCTACTAGATCTATCTTTGTTCCTCCTTAAGTCATTGCCACTGCTACCCTCTTCTTTTTTCTCATCCCTTCTAGTAAAGCTGGAGGGGGCGAACTGCTGCCCTTCTGATCTGAGACTGGTTAGCCCATCTTCTAGGTTGATATGCCCTATTGTGATGACCATAAGCTGAGTCCAAGTCTATGGCTATTTATCCAAGAGCTTATTTTGCAAGCTCTTATTTATAGTCCCTCTGATGAGGGCTAATTGAGCAGTGTCAAATTGTAACTCTCCTATCTCATCCACAATTTGGTTGAATCTCCTAATGTAAGACCTCATGCTTTTTCTTTCCCTCTGCTTAATTGAGAAGAGGTTTGCAGACTTCTTAGGTTTGGTCCTTAGAGCCATGAACCTTATTTGGAACTAATCTACTAATTGCTTGAATGAGGTTATTGAATTTGGTGTGAGCTTGTGATACCATTCTTCAGCTGGTCCTGATAATGTGGTAGGGAAGAGCCTGCACAACACATGATCCTGATATGTCTGGGAATGTATCTCTATCTTAAACTTGTTCACATATGCCCTGGGGCATGTCTTCCCACAGTAATTGTCTAGTCTCTGTGATTTTTCAAACCCTTCTGGGTATGGCTACATCAAGATGGCATTTGCCAAGAGGGATTCCCTTGGAAGGTCCAATCCATGCCTTTCTATGTTATTCCTAAGTCCTCCAATGCCTTCTTAACCTCTTTTGCTACCTCTGTGGCTAAGGGTGGGGTTTCCACAAATTTCTGAGCCTCGTCCTCTAAATAACCCCTAGTATGAGAGGCCGATACTTCACTTCTACATACTTCGAGCCTCTGGGCTCTTCCATCCTTTGCTAAGGGAGTAGCGCTCTTGGATTGTGCTAGTGAAAGGTGATGGACTTGTTGGCGTAGGTTGGCCATCTCTCACTGTAGATCCCTATATTGGTTGTACATCCTCTGCATCACCACATGATCATTGAAATCGAGATTCTGGCCCTGATTGCAACCTGTCGCCCCTTGCGTTTGTTTCCTCCATTCACCCCTAGATTGTTTTGGGAGAAGCGTGCAACCATCGGGTTTAATGGAGGAGCTTCAGTAGGAGGGTTTGGTGGGGCTCCTGCTGCTGGAGGATTCTGCCCTTGGGCAGCTAGCATTGTCCCTTGGGGAGCTTCATTATCCAAAAATAGATTAAGTCCCCGATTAAAATCAATTCTCTTTTGATTTTCTACCTGACCGGCCATTACTCAGTGTGAAAA
>CAOJBK014412034.1:0-10467 GCA_948294925.1 Codiaeum variegatum | reverse complement strand
TTTAATTGAGGTTCATTCTTAACTTTAATTGCTTTAAGTATAAGTTTTCTTTGCACTAAGGGTATTAAGGATGATTTCTCTTAGAATTATTATGAATTTGTTGAGTTATAAATCAATCATGAACTAAATTTGTTTTTTTTTCTTCAAGAGATTGAAGCATGAAATATTCTTGATATGATTAATTATCTGTGAATTTTATTTTAGGTTAACTTTTACTTAATTGAATTGAAATTAAATCCAATAACTGATTGCTTGATCACCAATCAATTTAATTAAAGTTTGGATGATGGAACGAGAGTGGAAGTCTAAATATGAAATTATTCAATTAGGATTCTAAAATGAATTGTGTTCATAAGTTTTTGTCTCAAATCCTTTGATTGATGCATGTTTTCTTTAGATTACATCTATGAATGCGATGGCTAGATTAGGGTAAGCTCTAGTTGAATGATTGTATTGAGCTTTGGATCATTAAACCTAAGTAATAGAATTAATAGTTTAAAATTATAAAGATTAGACTATGGATTGTCAATTTCTCTAGACATTGTTCATACAATTGCATACTCGTATTCATTATTTTTAGGTTTTTATTTTAATTGTTTGTTCACTTTTAAATAAAAACCAAAATTTCTTTTTTACTTCTACTTGCACTTAAGAAACAAATTAATAAAGCTTAGTAAATCATTGATCCTTGGGAGTACGACCTTGGGTTCTCATCCTATGTTATGATAGCTCGTATACTTGCGGTCGTTATTGTTAGTATATTTTGAGGTGGATAATGCAAACTCAGGCCATGGAGCTTGTGAAGCATGTCTAAGATGACTCACTAAGAGACTTTTTGGCAAGGTTTAAAACAGAGGCATTGAAGGTAACCCATTTTGATAAGGCTAGGATGGTAGAAGCTTTGCACATGTGTACCACCCACATTGACTTTTTTAAAAAGTTATCGAGAAAATTGCCAAGTAGTCTTGAGGAAACCATAACCATAGCTTAGAAATATATCCGGCAAGATGATGCCTTCTGAGTGAGTCAATTCAATCAAAAGCGAAAGGGGGAGGAAGAAGATACCTCTTCGAAGAAGAACAAAAAGGGAGAAACTGGGGGAATGAGTGCTTCTAAAAATGCAGCTCCACAGAAGGAGAAGGAGAAGGAGAAAGAGCCTGCCAAAAGAACCTTTGATATGACTAAATTGACCGCACTAAATGCTAGTCCTAAAGTCATCTTTGAAGCCTTCCAAGACCAAGCCATATGGCAAAGGCTGAAGCCGATCAAGAAGGACCCAGACAAGAGAGACAAGATGAACTTCTACAAGTTCCATAACACCCACAGTCATGCCAGTAACTCTTGTAGACACCTAATGGAGGAACTTGAGAGGCTGATTAAGTAGGTTTGTCTGAAAAGGTTTGTGAGAGATAACTAAGACCTAGAGCCGCCGATAGTGAATCATGGGACCGCGGGGATATCTTTTATTCAACATGAGGACCCTATGAGAAATTAGAAGATAAGAAGGGCAAGTCTATAGCCTGAAGTCAAGAGACATTGGAGTTCGTGTTTTATAATAGCCAGAAGTAATAGGTTGAAAAGGATGGGTTAATATTAAAGAGACCCAACCTAATTGTCATTAAAGCCATCATTGCCAATTACATTGTGCAAAACATCTTGGTGGATAGCGGGAGCTCCACTAACCTGTTGTCCTTCAAAGTTTATCAAAAGATGGCGATAAAGGGATAAGAGTTGAAAAAAATTGAAGAATCCAGTTCGAACATCAAACAAGATGGAAATTCCAGTAGCAAGATATATCAAATTACCCATCACTATTAGGATGGCCCCAGAGAGCGTGATAATAGTGGCACTCTTCGTGGTGGTGAAAATCCTAATGGCTTACAATGTCTTAATGGGAAGACCATTGCTCAATGATCTCGATGCATACATTAATGTGAGAAGAGGAAGGGTGAAGGTCCCTTTACCAGATGGGAAAATTTTTTATGTATATAGTGCCTCGAAGGAAGAACCCAGGGTGGACTTCACTCGAAAAAGAAAAAGCATGATCCACATACAAATTGAAGAGGTATGCATAGTCCAGGAGTGGTGAGATTAGAGGACGAAAGGGCTCAGCCATCGAGAGAGTTGGAATCATTCTCAGTTGATGAAGAGAAATCAGAAATATGCTTGAAAGTGAACCAAGAACTGGAAGAGAAGGCCGAGGCAAAGAGGTTCCTGGTAAGCCATAAGGTAACCTTTGCATAGAATTCTTCAGAAATGTTAGGAATCAGCTCAGAAGTGATGATTCATAAGCTCAATATAAATCCAACATTCAAACCGATCAAACAGAAGAAGAGGTGCTTCGGCACAGAGAGGTAGGCTATCATCGATGAAGAGGTAGAAAAGTTAGTAAAGGGTTCATCAGAGAAGTTCAATTCTTAGAATGGTTGGAAATTGTATTTCCAGTGAAGAAGGCTAATGGGAGTTACAAAATATGTGTAGACTTCGCCAACTTGAATAGGGCCTGCCCGAAAGATTCATATTTGCTGTCGATGATAGAAAAGCTGGTAGAATCCACTGCAGGGTATAAATTCCTCTCTTCCCTTGATGCCAAATAGGTATATCTTCAAATCAACATGGGCATGAAGGATAAAGAAAAGATTAACTTCATCACTGAGAAGGGAACCTATTGCTATACCTCCATACCTTTTGGCCTTAAGAACGCGAGTGTCACATATATAAGGGAAGGTCAATAGTATCTTTAAGGACCGTTAGGTAAGAACCTAAAGGCCTATATAGATGATATTTTTATGAAGAGTAAAAGCTTTAAAGAACATATGCAAGACCTGGAGGAAATCCTCAGGGTGATGGACCAATATAGGATGAAATTGAACTCGGAGAAGTGTACCTTCTTCATTCAAGGCGAAAAGTTTCTTGGGTACTAGGAAAGCGAGAAAGGGATAACCTAGACAAGGTGAAGGTGATTCTAGAGATGCCTGCTTCAAAAAATGTAAAAGAGGTCCAAAGACTAACAGGAAGATTAGTAGCTCTTAATCGATTCATGTCCAAGGCGGCAGAGAAATACCTACCATTTCTGAGGAGACTAAGGAAGAATGCATCTTTTGAATGGACAGCGGACTGCCTAAAGGCCATCGAAGAGCTTAAAACCTATATAGGGTCAAAGAAAGTGTTGAGAAAACCATTATCAAGAGAGGAAGTACTCATATATCTCTCGACATCCCAATATGCAATCAGAGCAGTACTAGTAAGGGAGGAAGAAGGAATGCAAAAGCTAATTTATTACTTCGGCAAAGTCTTATAAGGACTGGAGCTTAATTATTCATTAATTGAAAAGTTATATTACTCTCTTTTGTTGTCATGCAGGAAGTTCAAGGTATACCTCCAAACACACCAAGAGGTAGTGGTGACAGATAAGCCCCTACAAAAAACTCTTCACAAGCAAGAAACTTTGGGAAAGATGTTATGCTGGTCTGTGGAGCTTGGACAATACACTCTACAATATTAACCTAGAGCATCAATAAAGGCTCAAGCATTAGTAGATTTCATCTCTGAATGCGCATTCCTGGAGGAAAGTGGAGAGATGGCCAAAGAAGGTGAAGTCAAAGCAAACTTATCAGCCACTTGGGAGCTGTATGTTAATGGAGCTAGCACTAAAAAAGCCAATGGAATAGGGACTATCCTCAAGAGTGGCACCAGAGTCCTCTTAGAATGTGCTCTAAAGTTATATTTCCCTACAACTAATGATACAACCAAATACAAGGCATTGGTACAAGGTTCATATTAACTGATTTCCTCTCACTGGAAAAGCTATGCATTTGTAGTGACTCGCAGTTGGTACTGGGGCATGTTGATGGAATATTCAAAGTAAGGAAGGAAGAGATGGCATGATACTTGGCCATCTCCAAAGAACAATTCCAGAAGATGCAAGAAAAAGGGTGGTGAGAATAGGGTACCAAAAAGTCCCAAGGCTATAAAATTGCCAAGCAGATAGTTTGAGCAAGCTAGTAGCAACACACCCCTCGGTATACCTTAACCAAGTCTTCATGGGATCCCTGTCAACCCCTAGTATAAGCGAAGGAGAGGTGGTAATGGAAGTCGAAGAGGAACCAAGTTGGGTCGATCCAATAAAAGCTTAACTAGAGAAAAGGGAACTACCATAAGACTCAAAGGAAGCCAAGCAAGTGAAAAGGCATAACACCTACTTCTCTGTCTATAGCAACACCCTATAAAAAAGGGTGTATTCACTTTCCCAGCTAAAGTGTCTTAAGCTAAGTGAAGCGAAGTATGTCCTTTAAGAAATACATGAAGGGTCATGCAGAATGCACATTGGAGGAAAGGAGTTGGTGGCCAAGGCTCTTCGATAGGGCTATTACTAGACTACAGTGAAAATGGATGCAAGATCCCGATTGAAGAAATGCCATCATGCCAAAAATTTACAAATTTGATAAAGATGTCAGGCACCTAGTAAGTCCCAATTTATAGCTCATGAATTTTTGCCAAATGGGGGATAGATATCATTGTTCCCTTTCCAATGGCCCCAGGGAAGAGAAAGTTCCTAGTGGTAATAATGAAGTACTTTACAAAGTGGGTCGAAGCAGATCCTCTGCCAACTATCTCTACTGGTAATATAATCAAGTTCATATGGAAGAACATCATCTATATATTCGAAATTACCTACCAGCTCATCAGTGACAATGGGAAGAAATTTTATAATGTAAAGATAAGAAAATTTTGTGAAGGATTGAAAATCAAGCAACACTTATCTTAGGTATCTCACCCCTAGACCAACGAACGGACATAAGTAACCAATAGAACCATCCTTCAAGGGATTAAATGAAGGCTAGAAGGGTCTAGAAGAGATTGGGTCGAAGAACTCCATCATGTGCTCTGAGCATACTGAACAACTCCAAGGGAACCCACAGGAGAAACCCCCTTCGCACTGACTTTCCGTACCGAAGCGGTCATCCCTATTGATATAGGGCTACCTAGTGGAAGAGTCCTTTATCACAGTGATGTAGAGAATGAAAAACTGAGGAGGCTTGACCTGGATCTGTTGGATGAACTAAGAGAAGACATCATTATCAGAACCACATCCTATAAGAGGAGAGCTACCAATTACTTTAACAAAAAGGTGTAGGCTAGAAAGTTTGATGAAGGTAGCTTGGTATTATAGAGCCTTGAAGCAACAAGCCGAAGAGAAGGTGTAGGTATGTTAGCCCCTATGTGGGAAGGACCCTTTAGAGTCTAGCAAGTAATAGGCCCCATAACTTAAAAAATTCAAACTTTAGAAGGTATAGATATACCTCACACATGGAATTTACAACACTTAAAAATGTACTACTAGTAATCATAATTAATGAGAATTTTACCTTTTGTCTATTTCGTGTATAATTAAATTTCTGTAAAACCTGTTTGATAGGTAAAAGACCTTCTCTAGGAGGCACTAAATCCTTGATAAAGGATATAAGACCTTTTTTATAGGTAAAAGACCTTCCTTAAGAGGTAAAAAATCCTTGAAGAAGGATATAAGACTTGTTTGATAAGCAAAAGACCTTCCCAGGGAGGCATAAAATCATTGATGAAGGATATAAGACCTACTTGATAAGCAAAAGACTCTCATTGGGAGGCATAAAATCCTTGACGAAAGATGTAAGACCTACTTAACAGGCAAAAGACCTTCCCTGGGAGGCACACAACTTTAACGAAGGATAATAAGACTTGCTCGATAGGCAAAAGACCTTCCCGGGAAGGTATATACCTTAAGATACAGATACTTTGAAACTAAGACACCTTAGTAAAGGGATCGATAATACATATTCAAAGGCAAAATGCTATGGTAAAAAAGAAATGAAATAGACAAACAAAAATTAGAACTTTTTAAAAGTGAGCGAAGAAAATAAAACATTGAGAAACTTTTGAACAAGCAAAGCTAACAAAATAAGAATAGAAAGTAAAAGAAAATCTCTATTCATTAAAATAAAATAATTTACAAGACCGCAAAGGATCCTTTGCTTTGTCATCCTTAATGACAGGAGAAGGAGGTCGAACTAGAGTATTCAGATACTCCTTCAGGATATGAACCTTCACCTTTTCTTATTCATGAACTTTGAAAGAACCCTTTAAGTCAGGAAACATCTTCTCTACTTCACTGATGGTCTTTTTATGATGACGAATGTCACTTAAGACCTCTCTTCTCATAATGTATCCTTGAAGCCAACTGGAGTTGAAGAAATCACTGATGGCTGAGCGATTCCCATCAGCCTGGTTTTGGACACGCTTCGCTAAAGATTACACGTCCTCTCTGATAGGCGAAGGTCCTTTTAAAGTTTAAACTTATCATCCTGAAGGGTGTAAATTTGATCCTCTAAAGAGAGATCCCTCTGGTTTAGAGAGTCCACAAGCTCCTGCTTCTCCTTTAATTGATTGCAAAGCTCTTCAAGCTCTTTCAAAGCCTTGTTCCTCTCATTGATTAAAAGGTCTCTCTCGATACTAACACCTTGGAGAAGGGAAGTAGGCATGGATAAAGCTACTTCATAGCAACGAAGAGTAGACAAAGAATCAGATAGAGCTTAGTCCCTCTTAGACACAGCTTGCTCTAAAATTTCCACTTCGTTCTTCAAGCTACTCGCTACGAAGTCGCGAAGAGAATATGTGATAAACATCATACTTTTCTGAGAGAGTGATGTTAGGGTTTTATGCCCTAGAGCCTATACTTTATGTATATATTTGTAATCTTAATCCATTAATGGCTATTAATAAATATGTTTTATTTTAATGACCATTTTCATTTTAGTGTATGACGTATATATGTTTATTAAGTTCTATGTAAGAGAATCTATTCTCAAAGAGTTTGGGAATATGGAGATAGATTCTTTTTGTTATAGAATTTAAAGTAAGTTCATGGTCATAGGATTATTGGTAGGAACGTCATTAATCTGGAAAGACAGTCAACTCTGTTGTCATCCATGACAAGTATGAGATACTTGTTAGAATGGAGGTAGTGAGTCTCACACTACATATATATGATGTCATAACAACACATGGGCACTCATGAGATGAGTAAGTCAAATCATGACATTAGATGATAGACACATGAGTTTTATCCATTAGTCAATGTTTGATCATCTAGATTGTAATTGTGCATATAATCCTTAGACTTGAGGTGACATGTTATCTAACATATTAGTGGCTATGCTTTGTTTCTATTTACATACCAATGCTATCCAAGTATTGGTAAATGGCATGTGGTGGCCATAATTAGTGGTAGGTTGAGATAAGTGACCTCCTAGAAAGAATTCATTAACTTGGGTAAACAAGGAATGAATCTTATGACTTTTGGTTATTCTCGATTCATAAATCTTTGGCCAAGGTAGTAAAGATTCACTAGAAAGAGTTTCTAGTAAGAATTATCAAGAATTGGAACCAGATAGAAGTCATATGATCTAGCATATAGGGTTTGACTATTCCATAACCCTAGCTAAGATCGGGAATCCGTAATGAAGGGATTCGAGTGCATGGTAAATATAATGAAGATATCCATGAAATGTCAAGGATACATTCACCGACATTCATTTCTAATTAGGTAGTCGTGATATGTTATGCTAGATGTCACTCATGACTTATGGGACTAAGTATAAATTGTGGATTACATACTTGGTGAGAAGAAAAGTGTTTTCTTTATCCCATTGCTAATTAGAACATGAACCTATAGTAAGTCACACACCATAAAGCTGTTCCCATGGCTTGGTTTTTAACCACATAAATATTTGATTAAAGAGTTTATTAATTATTAACAATGATTGGGTTAGACTTGTAATTAAATTTACAAAGATGCTAGCATGTCTTGAAGTCTAATTTATTAAGGGATTAATTCAATTATGTCATAGTTTGTATGAGATACAAATAGGTATGACTAAATTGATATAGACTAAGGTATATCACAATTACTTTACATGAGATGTAATTAATTAATGGCTAAAATGATTCCTACTAATTACTTAGGCTAATCAAGTTGATTAATTGACTAATTACTTAGTCAATTAAGTCAAATGGATGCTAGCACAAGTAACCATCATCTTCACTAACTCTTCCTTAATTTAAGGAAGTTTAGTTGGAAGAAGCATGGGTATATAAGAAGTGGGTTATCATCTTTTTGCCTATAAGATTTGAACATCAACACTATTCATTTTCTTTTTCATTAAATAAGAGAGAGAAGCTCTCTAAGAGTTATAGAGAGAAAGTTCAAATCAACATACCATTTTAGTTAGAGGGAGTTTATTTTTGAAGAAGAGTTCTTCAACTATAAACTCTACTTCTAAATCCTTGAGAAGGAGTGTGTGTGGGAATCAAAGTACAAATAAATCCCCAAAGGTCTCATGTTCTCAAACAAGATGCAAGAACCAAACATTTGGGCAACCAAGAGAGGGTTCAAGCTTCTTCAAGAAGAAAAGGAGACACAAGATATTGGAAAAGCTTTGGTGTGAGTTGAGCTAGAGGCTTTGCACTTGAGGAGCTAAATGAAGTAGGGAGTTGAGGTATTTGATACATCCAATCCCTTCTTTGTTGCTATTGTGTTTTACATAATAATTGGTTAAGTGTCCTTGATATGAATATGGGTCAAAACTTAGGTTTGGATATTTATTAAGGAGTTTAATAAATATCTAAACCAATCATACTAAATGTTTTTTGGCATGGTAAATGATTTTGAAAAAGTTTTAAAAATAAAAAATCAAGTCACATCGAATTTTTGATAAACCATTTTTTTATAAGCTTCCGCAACACGACTCGCATTTCATCCTTCAAGTGGTATCAGAGCCACCCAATTTTTGTGCAAAACCATGGTTATGCTTATGTGTTTGTTGAGATAAAAAAAAAGTAAAAAATTGCTAGTTTTTTTTTTTGTCTTCACGGGAAATCCTCACGGGCTTGAAGATTTCCTGTGAGGCATTATCTAGCTACTGCCTAGCTTTTTGAACCATTCTGTTCAGTCATGGTCTTTCCCTATGCTCGTCAAGTTTGTCCGTGACTTGAACTTTTGGTTCTGGAATGAGGCATTAACATCATATTCAGTCACGGGATTTGGTCACAGGCGTGACCATTGCCCATGAGGTGAACATGATGTTCTGTATCGAGTGGAAGTGACTTGTTATGTGGTCAGGGGAAATGCTCACGGCTGTGATGATTTCCCATGAGGGCCATCACGCCTATGAATTTTATAGGTACATAACTTATTGGAATTGGCAATAGCACTTTAAGGCCTTTGCTCACTCCCGTGACTATTGGCCGTGAGGTACCAATAATTGGGAATTTGGAGTTTATTCTTTTTAATCCTAAGTTACTTATCTCAAAGAGTTTGGGATGCTATTTTGCTATTGTCCTATGTCTCTAATAAGTCTGTTTAGACTTTAAAACATTGAATATGATATATTCAAAATGATTGGAAGAGTTCTTAAAGTTAAAGAACTTAAACACATTGATAATATATAAGAGTTATATGTTGTTGTTATGTTTTTGTCTTGGCATGAATGGTTGATCATGGACTTTTAACCTAATAAATGAATTTATGGGGTATGCAATATTCTTTTATTATATATGGGTTTGTAATTAAGTGTTAATTACTAAATTAGGATTTTTCAAGTTCATTAAGCCTGCGAGCTATCTTATTTTATAATCTCGCCTTGGTATGCCAAGGATACATAATGTATACAAGAGTTGTGGAGATGCAAGTGTAAGAGAAGGGTTTAAGCCATGAAGATGCCTAGAGGGAGCATGAAGACTAGAGTAGTCATTAATTCTTTTAATTTGATAACCTAAATAACCTTACTCATTCCTTGTGGCTAGGAAATGAGACCTTAAGTCCATGATCATGCCTGTGTTTATTTATTGTCCATTTTATAGATACGTATGTGATATGTATCAAGCATGAGATGCATGTAAAATGAATAGTTTTTAAAGTGAGATAAAAATTAATAAGGCCTAAAATCTTTCATTTTAAATATTAAGTTATGGCTCTCCATTGTAGCAATGAATCTTGGAACATGGTTCATGAACTTATGTCATTGAATTCATTGAATAACTTGAGATGTTATGAGTATGAGACACATTGTGTGTCAATAACGGCAATGAGCACCTGAGCCATGAGATATTCAAATCATCATACTCACTGGTCCAATGGGTCAAACTTAACTAATATGAAAGGCAAAAAACGACAATGTGCACCTAAGGCTGGAAATATTAGGAGCCAGAAGATTGAGTCTCACTAGTGTTGTGATGAGCAAGAGTTACTCACATGAAAGAATCAATTCCCAATAAAGACAATGTGCATCTTGAAGGAGTTGATGAATAAGAGTTATTCACCTTGCAAGCTTTCAATCGACCCACTAGAAATTCACCCCAATGGAATTTTCGTTTCCTACTTGGTAGTGTAGGATTTTTCAAATTAGTGGGAGTCCCATTTTGATTAAAGAC
>CAOJBK014411716.1:0-15573 GCA_948294925.1 Codiaeum variegatum | reverse complement strand
TGCTTAGGGTAAGGTGGCTTGTAGGTTAACTGGGGTGGAGGTTTGTCAACCAGCCTGTATTGGCGCCATAGGTGGTATTTAGGTGAGAAAACTTTACAGGATTTGGGGTGGTGTTAAGTTTTCTAGTTGGGTATTGCAGTAGTAGGGTTTGGTGGGTTTAGAGAGGCGCTGACAACATTATCAGGGGGTACTTAAGTGCTATCTATAGGATCCTTCTCCATATTGTCTCCCATTCTCAAACAGGAGCTTTTAACTTGTAACTTCAGGAAAAATATGAACTCTTGAGCAAAAGAACTGCTTTAAAAACTCAGGTGAATAGAAAAACGATTCCCACAGACAGTGCCATTTGATGGGACTGATCCCAATCAATGATATTGAATTTCTAAGACAGTCTTGGGTGTGAATCTGATGGGCTTTGGTTCAAGGGCTTGCAATCACAAGAAAGACTCTTTAGAGGGGGCCAGACAGATTGCCTGGAAATGGCCCTCCGACGGTTAAGTTAGCTGGTGATTCTCGGAGAAAGAATTCCCTCATATGTGCTATTGAGAGTTGCCGAGAAAACAAGAAGAATAAGAATAAGAAGGAGAACCTGAACCTATTTCTCCAGTGTGGAGGGTTTTATATAGGGATCTCTAATACGAGCTTGCCAGAGATCAGACTACTGAGGAGGTTCCTTAGGGAAGAAGGATACTATTAGATTAAAGGAAGTTGTACTGGGACTGAAGTGACAGGCGGTGATTGGCTCATCGCCTTGAATGTCCTCTTTTGTCTACGTCTGTCATTACCCTAAGGTGGTTATGTGTAGGGGAGGCAACTATCTGACGAGTGTGTGCTAAGTCATAATGCGTGCTCCTGTATTAATGTACTACGATGGCTAAGACGGTTTGTCCTCTTGCTCCGGACCAAGTCCTTGGTGCTTCCTGAATACCCATGGTCCGGGATTCCCTATTCGGTGACTTATTCTCGAGTTGGATTGTCCGCTAGACTTCTCGATTGGTCCGGCTGAGCCTAGTCTGCCAAAGAGAAGTTCTTCCTTTTGTTTGGGCATTTCTTTTAGATCCGAGCCCGATTTCATTGTGTGCCTCTATTAATCAACCCCTATCATAATTATTATTTTTTAATAAATTTTTATAGATAAAAGAATTACAATTTTGATATGGAAAGATATCATAAACTATGAAACAAGTATGTTTAGGAATTTATTTTTGGTTTATATTATTTTTTTAATTAAATTTAAAAATATTTAGAATGATATAAAAATTTCAATAGAATTAGAAAACTGACAAAAAAATCGACGTTGAAAATTAAAAAAAAAAACACTTACTAAGTTTTTTAGAGAATGAAGAAAGTAACTTTTATAGAGTGTTTGAAAAGTTTAATTAAATACACTTTGATTTTTTAAATTTATAAAAAATTTTAATTTTCTTAGTTGAATACACTAGTTAATATTGACTTTTAATTTATAAAAATATATATTATTATATGTAATATATTTTAAAAAATAAATTATTATAAATTTATTTCAGTTATTTTATTTTATTTTATTAAGTAACATATTATATAAACTTTTGATTAATTATATTTAAAATTTTATTAAGAATAATTAAATTGTATATAACTCAATTAAACACATTTTGATCACCTTTTTTAAAAAACAACTTTCAGAAAATCCATTGTCTAAAATAATGGTCCAGTAATACTTTTGGCGGAAAAAAATGGAAAATACTGGGCGGGAAATTTTATAATGCTGGGCAACAATTTTCAGAATCTCACAAACTCTTTTTGTTCTTAACTTTGCTCAAACCTCAGAGAGAAAAAAAAAAAAGCCAGAAACCCTAGATTCTAAATTATGGCGATGGCTAAAAACGACGGACAATTAAGGGCGGCGAGGCGAGCATACGAGAGTGCACGCGAAGTGGGTGACCGGCAGGAGGAGGCTCGGTGGGCGAACGTGATAGGGAACATACTAAAGAGCAGAGGGGAGTACGTGAAGGCAATCGAGTGGTTACGGATTGATTATAACATTTCTAATCAGTACTTATCTGGTAAGCATTTGTTGCCAAGTTGCCAGTCTCTTGGAGAGGTTTATCTTCTGAGAGGTGAATTAGAGGATGCTTTGAAGTATCAGGTGAGACCAATAATTTTTATTACCTTTTGGTAACTTGTTGCGATTTGAATATTCTCTTTTATATTTTTGAGCGCAAAGAGAGGAGAATCTGGAGTCCTGTGAAAATAATTCATTTGTGTCCTAGGGTTGCACAGATGTTGAATTTTAAGAAGATAATTGTCCAGTATAGTTTGGTTTTTGATGAAATGGGTGGACAGCAAGGAAAAACAGCTGAGTTGGGGAACCGGAAACTTCGTAGTGTGGGTGCTTTTTAGTTAATAATAATAATTTTTACTTGATAAATAAACGACAATTTAAAAAAAAAAACTTAATATGAGAGGAAAAAAGGGCAATTGCAGCAAAAATTCATTTTTCTTGTTTGTAAAATGTAAATGCCTTTTCATTTCTCCGTGGGATAATCTGTTGCAGCTTTGACTCTATATCTTTTCTTTTTGCTATCCTTACCTTTTGTTTAACTAAGATAAACCTAAACCAAAACTTGTATACCCTTTTGGAGCCTATTGGTGCATTGATCGCTGCATCTGCCATGCCAGAACTTCACTGGACAATTTTTGTAAGTTGGGCCACCTGCTGGTTACAGGTGTTTTAAGGAATTGGCCAAATGCGGCTCATGAATGCTGCTCAGATGAGTAAAAATGTGACCTTGGTGGTGAGAAACTCCAGAAAACAGGGTGTTATTATTGACAGTGGAATGATGGAAAGAAAAAACTTAATACAGCTGAACAGTTGTTATGCTTAGTTGAGAGGAAAAGTATTGCTTTGGTAGAGTTTTTCCTATTATTGGTATATTTTATTCAATCTATGATATGTTGTTACAGAAAAAACATTTGCAACTTGCTAAGGATGCTAATGACATCATTGAGCAGCAAAGGGCCAGTACCCAACTAGGTCGCACATACCATGAGCTTTTTTTACAATCTAAAGGCGACCATATTGCAATAAGAAATGCAAAAAAGTATTTCAAGTTAGCCATGAAGCTTGCTCAAGCTCTCAAGGAAAATCCACCAACCAATAAATTATCTTTCCTGAAAGAATACATAGATGCGCATAACAATTTAGGAATGCTTGAAATAGATCTTGAAAATTTGGGAGATGCTGAGGAAATCCTTACCAAAGGACTAACAGTATGTGATGAAGAAGAGGTCAATGAAAATGATGATGGCCGGAGCAGGCTCCATCACAATCTTGGATTTGTTTATTTAGAGCTGAGGGAGTGGGATAAAGCTAGGAATCATATTGAGAAGGATATCAAAATTTGTAAGAGAATCAGTCATTGCCAAGGCGAGGCAAAAGGATACATCAATCTTGGTGAATTGCATTATAGGATTCAAAAATATGAGGAGGCAATTCGTTGCTATCAGAGAGCACTTGATTTAGCAAAAGCCATGGAAGATGAAGATGCTTTGGTCAAGCAAATTAATGGAAATATTGAAACTGTAAAAGCAGCTACCAAGGTAATGGATGAAATGAAGAAAGAAGACCAAAACCTTAAGAAGTTAACAAGGAATATGAAAAATGCAATTGGCACGCCTCATGAGCGAAGGTTTTTGCTACCGATGTATGCTTTGCTTGATTGTCTCATTGAAAAGTCAAGCTTGATCTATGCATGGGACAAGGTACTTTTTTGTACCATGCACTCTCTTCTCACTCTCTCTCTCTCACTGCCTCTCACTTGCTTTTATCACATCAAGCTGCTCTGAAGTATCCTATTTCAGTAAAATACTTGTTATGTACTTGGGTTGTATTTAATTTCGATGCTAGCTGTTTGTTGTATGCAGAAAATTAGGGATCTGTTTTGGCTTATTTTAGGCTGTAATATGGCTTAATTATACATCCTATTTCCTTTCCTAGGCTAGATCTATTTCTAGTAGGTGCTTAGAATTGGGCATTTGATTCTTATAATTAAATCTCGAGGTGTATATAATGAGGAAGGATCACAAAGTAATGACAGCTTTTCCAAATCAGTCTTATTTTGACATTTAATAAAGGATAATGGCACATGTTGGAACCTATTGAATGGATTCTCTTTCAACCCTTTTTCTAGATTATATTTTGTATTCCACTCCGTGGTGGACCTAAAGGGGGCAAGTGGGAGCTACCACCCCACCCTCCCACCCCACCCCCACTCCCCCCCCTTCCCCACAAGCTCCAAATTTTTAAAAATATTATACATAAACTTTTCAGAATTTTTATGCTTGCTCCCCACCTCCCCCAAAATTTTAAAATTTTTTGCATTTGTACTTCTTTAATTTTTTTTTAAAAATAAATATTACCCTATAAAAAATTTAACTAAAATTCTGCGTCCGCCAATGATTCCATTAAAGTTTGCCAGCAAAGTATTTCATTTGTAACTTCATCTTGACACATTATTCATTTGTAACTTCATGTCCTTGTTGAAGGTAGAGCATGCCCTGTTCAACTTCACATTTGTTGATATTAAACGTAACTAATTATAAATATATCTCTGCCAAAAAGTAGTCAAAATGTAAATCTTTTGGTGTCATTTTGAGTAGACTTGCTGTCATGGATATTAGTATAATTGATTGTCATGGCTATTTTTTAAACAGACTAAAAAATGGATGTTTAGGTATTTGCATATGAGTGGAGTTCTGTACTCAGTTGAATTGCTTGTGTGATATAATTTTTTTTTTCTTTTTGTTTATTATGGTAGGTGGTTATTCTGGACTATATGCTGTATATGGGATGCAGCTTATGCCCCCCTATATTTGAGTAACATTTCCTTTTGCATCTGTGAGATCTTCAGAATTAACTTATGCAGCTGGTGATTATGTTTTCTTACTTGTCTAACTAGTTTTAAGAAAATTATCTTAACTTTATAACTTCAACTTTTGTTATATTATCATTTACAGCATCGCAAATACGCAAAATTGAAGCAAAGGATAGCAAGACAACTTTATGACAAAGAGAAGTTGGGTGATTCATTTCTGGTTCTCAGTGAGTCCTATGAGAGGATTAAAGACTTTGATAAAGCCATTAAATGGGTCTCTAAGGGCTGGGAGACATATAACACAATTGGTAACTTGGAAGTAAGTATTTTTGTCCTGAGTTACACTCATCCATTCAAGTTCTCTTTCCTGATAAGGAGAAGATCCAACTAACTTATGATTTATTTTTAAAAGTTTTGTGACTATCCTCAATATCAATGAACCACAATAGCCATACATCTAGTTTGAGCAACCTGGGATTCATAGTTGGCATTTTACCTGGTGAACAAAACTGCCAAGCATCATTCACTGTATCTTGATGGTCAATAATCTTACTCTAGATTGTCATTGGTTTCAGGGTCAAGCATTATCTAAAATCAGGATTGGTAATATTTTGGACTCAATTGGAGATTGGATGGGAGCACTAAACGCATTTGAAAAGGGTTATAGGTATGCAATTTTTTAGTGAATTTTGCGCTCTTGAATATGCTACCAAAGGCCAAATTTGACTAAATTTATCCACTTAAGGAGTTCAGTGGGTTTCATATGAGGGACGTGTGATATAATGTAGTATTAAGCTCTGGTCTTGAGTTTGAGCTTTTAGGTTGCAAGATTCTTTAACACCTTTATTAGAATTACCAGGTCATGGGTATTTGGTGTGGGGAATAGCATACTGAATAGCCTAGTTTCTCTTTTGTGAAACTAAATCTGCATTGAGTATGACCATTTGCATGAAATGCCTTAGGCATTCTGCTCTGAAATAATGCATAAATTTATTTTGCCAACATTGTTAAGGTGTAGCACTTTGTGCAATTTGACACTGCTGTTTGTAATAAGGGTCAAGCGATACAGATGGAAACTACAAGGGTATGTTTATTAATGGTCTTTGGTTTATATAATTTGCAACCATGAAGAAATGCCATATCTTGCCTGATATACTCAAAGATGAGAACCTCAAGATGGCCTAATACAAGATTCGTCTTTTGGGCTTGCTACAGTTTATTACCATTGTTCTATAAGTCCTTTAGTCGTTATATAAGTATGTATGACAAATCTTATTATTTGCTTTATAGAGTCTAATCATTATAATCAAAGTAAATTTGTGAAAATGGTTTTGTTTTCTTTCTACAAGTCCCAAGGTGATGTCCAGTGCCACATTGTTACAAACACTGCAACCAAGAAAAAGAAAGAGGACAATATGTATTTGTGTATCACCTAGAGCAACATGAAATAATTCTATTACCATTTGAATTTGTTCTTCCTTTTATTTGAGGTAAATTTTCCTAGCTGTACTTGATTTGAAGGGTTATATTTATTCCTGCATCTTTTGTTCTATTGTGCAGGATTGCAGTTGAAGCTAACCTTCCCTCTGTTCAACTTGAAGCACTAGAGAATATGCACTACAGCCACATGATGAGATTTGATAATGTTGAAGAGGCAAGGTAATTTGAATTTGCAACACCCTTCATGTACTTAGGCAGACAAACATAAGTCTGAGGGATTTGGGAATCTTATCTTGGGTGATTTGAACCCAAAAACTTTTCTTTTGACAATTACTTAAGTTGATTGTTTAATTTTGGGTCTCTCCAAAAGCAACTGAAATTGTGTGGTTTAACTGATTTTATTCTTTGTCATAAGCAACCTTTTCTTAAAAAAAAAAGCTCTTGTTCAGGAGACTTGACTCTGAAATTAAGAAATTGAAATCAGAAACAAGGACGCTTGAAATGCATGCAAGGGATTGCTGCTCCGAGACTGATACTGATGGAGATGATCATTTATCAGATATTAGATCTAATGCATCCTGCTCACCACAGATTAACAAATCAAATTCCACAGGGTCAAAACTTTTAGCTGGTGTCGAAGAGTTGAATGATGATGATGATGATGCCCCTCTAATTTCACTTCTCCATTCCACTAAACGTCCACTTAGAACCCAAAAATCTCATGTGCAAAAGTGCCGTTTTTCTGATAAGTTGACTGTAATTTCTCCAAAATGTTTGTCTAAAGAAACTAGTAATCAGAAGACAGTTGTTGGACGTAAACGTGTTCGGATAGTCCTTTCAGATGATGAAGGTGAAATGCATGATGAGAACGATTGCTGCAAAGGAAAGCCTGATAGATGTTCGCTGGAGGATGTTGCCACTTCTGATGAATGTATGTTCTAATTTACTACAATGTTTGATCTCTAGAATTCTACTTCTGTTGTACTCAGATTTATCTCTTCTCTGATTGCAGTTAAGAAGAAAAACGATGTAGCTGGTTCTACACACAAGTTACAGGTATGTCAACACCCGAAAACCTGGCTGAAATTTGCATAGAAGCCTATCTAAGTGCTTCACACTGTTGTTTTGGCAGGATTCCTCAACGGTTGTGTCCAAATCTGCCACTGGTTCCTGCAATCCTGTTAATATTGAAGAAAGCACTTCTTCATATCAATTTCTGAGTCCTAAAATGGTGAATCCTGCTGGCACAGTTTTCAGATCTTTGAGTTCTGATGAAGTTTTTATTGCACCTGGTTTTGCTACTACTGGTTCTAAATGTGATATTGATCTCCCTGAAAGCCCGTTGCATGAAAATAATGCTACCCATCTCAGATTGCCTGATTCTACTAATGACGACAATGTAAGTGTTACTTTTACTTGCATAAATTAGCTCCACTTGAGCCTTTATTACACTAACCTTGTCGTTGGCTATTAAAGCTGTTGACTACAGTGTGTTTGGTATTGAGTTTCTGAAAAGTGCTTTTCAACACAACGTTTTATAATTTTTCTAAAAATGATTCTTTAAGAAGCAAGTAATTTATGCTTTTTCAAAAAGTAGATTTGGAAAATCAGTTTTATAAAAAATATGAAAAATCAATCAATTAATTAAAAGAAATTCTAATAGTGCTTTTTTAATTTCCAACAATAATGCCAAACACACATGTGAACAGTTGTATGCGGACAACTTTCATTAACCTGATATGCACATACATGATCATGATGTTGGTCCTTGAGCTTGATCCTGCTTAGGAATTGCCATAAGGAAAGTAGCTTTAGTCACTGAAGCCTATCCAATTCATATAGGTTCAAGTATCCTACAAATGGGTTTTTGCTGGATTAGGTTTAGGAATCGATATTTGTCTCAAGTTCGGTGGGGTTTGAATTTAGTACCATGGATATCTTTCGAAAAAAAAATTATATGAAATTCTTTTTTAAGCATATAATTCAATGTGATGTGGGAAGATAATTAAATAACATTCTTGAAACATATTGAATTTTATGAAAACATATTGATTGAAGATGTTGGGCACAAAGGGGTTCTAGAACCTAGGCACAATGTAAAAGCATGTGTGACGTGTGCCCTAGTGAGATATCAGGTGCAAAAAGAAATGAATAAGATGGTTAATTCTATATAATACAACTACACATATTAGATACATAAACCACATTGAAGTGTTGCATTAAGCTTTTAAATCTCAACTCAACTCAGTGTTAATCTCAAAATAAATTGGGATTAGCTATATGGATTGCTTTTCTTCACTCTAAACGCTTTTAGGCTATGCCTTCTGTTAACTATACTGCTTCTAGATTATATTGTAAAGAAAAATATTATTGTAGTCCTCTCCGAGTTAGGTCTACCTCTTTCTTCTAAAAGAAATATTTTTAAATTCAAATAAACTCTAGATCAAAGATGTTATGCTATCCTTTTAAATTCAAATAACCTCTGGATCAAAGATGTTAAACCGTCTTCTAGCCTTGATCTTTTCAATTCATATGCTGGCTAAGGTAATGAGCACTCAAGAAAAGAAAAACAATCTAAGACCTCTAGAATGGAGAGGGGATCCAAGAGCATAAAAAAATAAAAAAATCAAAACTACAAAAATATTGTTATTATTAAAACATCTATTGTAGGTTAAATGAACCCCTGGCATCAAAATGTTTTAGAAGATAACTTTTGGAATAAAGAATAAAATGTAAAAGAGATGTAAACATTTGTAATTTCTTATACTATACTAGAGTCAATATGGTATTATGGTCTATGGAGTGCAAAAACTTCATCCACTTAGCATTTCTCCATTTCAGAAACTTGGAAACTCAACGAAAACTGTCAGGAGACGTTTTCGGTCCATTTCCGTAAGTTAAGAAAATTAGGAAACCCATTCCCTATTTGGAAACATGTTTCTTCCTGTTTCTTATTTAAACACAAATTGTTCATCCATTTGTTTTTATTTCTTATACTTGATTTATTGTCATTTCATGAATATTTGGTTTTTGAATACTTGGTTTACTTTTATTTCTTAAATATTTGGTGATGTAACAAATGAACAATTAATGTTGATTAGAAGAATAATCTTCAAAACTAACTTTTGATATGATTTTATGGTGTCATTATTTCTAGAACATAATTTACTATGATCAGAGCAATTTTGTCTTATTAATAATATTATCCTCTTATTAGTGTAGAATATAAAAGTGCGTTCTGCACTAATAACAGGCAATTCGTCAATTAGATATAATTGCTCCGTCCCTAGTAAAATCTGCTTTGAAATAGCATCATCTTGATTTTATTATTAAAAAAATAATTTATTTAATAATTATTACATGTGTATATGAAATATATATATATATATATATATATATATATATATATATGTACAAAAATATTTATAAATATACTCTTGTATTTTTATATTTATGCACATTTCATTTCCTATATTTTTTAATACTGTTGTGCTGCACTTCTCGTTTATGTGCTACATAGATTATGTTTTTTGGGATAATAGCCTTAATTTATTACTGAACATAAACTCAAGGATTTTATTACTAATTCCAAAAAGGAGCTGAAAATTTGTAGCTACAATGTCCATAATATTTAATAGCTTTTAATTAATTATAATGACCATTACTGATCAATACTAGTATAAAAATAGTCTAAGGCCGTCGCAAATATAAGTGATTTTTCATGCTTCAAGGGAGATATTAATCCCTACTTCTCCAACCATTAGTGCTCCTTATCTTTTTTTTTTTATGGTTATAGTGAAATAATATTAGTAAGGTCTCGTGTTTTTAAAAAGGTTTAATTACAAAAAAAATCATAACTATTCGCGAAATTGCAATTTTGGCAATAATTTTTAATGTTGGATCGGTGCACACAAAATTTAATTTAGGCAAAACTAAACATTTGGTAAGAATCCGGTGCCAACTAGGCAACCGGAGATGACATATCATAAACGAATTTGACACGTAGGAAAAGATTTTACACATAGGAAGCCAAATAAGACCTCAGGTCATCACTTATTATTTAATATTTTTTTCAATTATTAATAACTCCAATTAATATATTAAATAATTATTAATTAAAAAATATTATGAAAAAATAAAAATTAAAAATAATTCATTAAAAAAAAAGAAATTCAACCCCTTCCTTCGTTTCTCTGTAACAACCACCGTATCACATTCAAAACTCCAAACATTACCACATCATAATCAAAACCATTTCATTTTTTTTGCAAAGCTAATGTAAAAATTGTTGAAGAAAAAGAAAAATTAATCAATAGAGAGTAAAAGTTACAAAAGTATAACTAAAAATAAAGAAAATGCCGGTCACTATTGTTGAGCTTTGGTGTCTATAGACCTCTAGCAGGACCACTTGGAAGCAAAAACCATTGAAACCCATTGCCATCTCAAGAATCAATCTCCATCTTAGTCTTAATAACAAGTTCTTTCTCAAAAAATCAATTTATCCAGAATTTAAAACTTAGAAATCAAAATTGATTTTCATAGCCAAATGGAAATTAATACACATACACAAATTGAAATTAAAAGCAAAATCAAACTTGGATCTGAGCAATCATTTTCAAAAAACTAGAAGTAAAATCAATGGCTTTTCCCAAATTAAAATTTGAAACCTAACGTACTTACTCTGATCGAAATTGAAAGCAAAACTAATGGCTATACCCAATTCGAAATTCGAAAATAAAACCGATTTATACCCTAATTGTAATTGCATCAAAATAAAAAATGATTTTAGTTTATGTACACCTACAAAATCATCTTTGGCTGGGAAAGCAACTTAATGGGTGGCGTACCATTTAGGGAAAGGCGTCGACATTGACAGTGCTTGATTCCTTGGCCAACACCACGACAACCATGGCAATACAACATTGCCTTGGTCGGGCGTAATAGTCGGGTCGAAAATGACTAGGTTGAAGATGGTTGGATCTATGATTTTCAGCTTGCCAAAATTTAATGGTTGGAGGTGGTTCGTGGTTGTTGGTATTGGTGGGTGGCTAGTGTCTAAGAAGATGAATGGTTGTTTTATTTTTTAGTATAAATTTTTTAAATAAGATGAAGGGTTTAGTATTATCAAGGAGTATCTATTATCTAATTATTTGTTATTTATTTACTTAAACTTTTCTTTTTTCATATATATAGTTTTTTTTTTCATTTGTGATGTCTTCGTGGCTTAGTGACAACCTTTAAGTCAGCTTGCCAGACAAGCAAGAACTATTGGGGTGCCTTTCAGGCAGTCGCTCCGATGCTTAAGTCAATAATTTGCTTAGAAATTCAATATAGAGTAGTGTTAGAGTGATTAACTTTTTTCCTGTAAAGATGGAGAGTTTATATATTCTCTAAAGTAATCGTCAATCCCTAAGAAATAGGGTAGTGGGATAGGCAACTATCCCACAATAATAGGGATCATGGCACCAAATCTGAAGATGTGTGCCAACTTAATTGATAATGTTTGAGACTCTTTGATGGAGTGAGCTATCGAGCTACTATCGTGGCATGGGGTCGACCTGGCGGAGGCCGAGGTCATCAATTTACTTTGGAGGGCTATTGATATTTTTAATTTCTGAACTTAGCACAATTTGACAATTAAGTGTGTAAACTTGCAAAAATTACAATTAAGTGTATGAACTTGTTAAAAAAATAACAAATAAGTGTTTTTACTAGTAGTTTGGTAAAAAGATACATGAGAAAAAAATGGATGACGTCATCAAATTACGGGAAAAATCCGGTAACAACACTTATTTGTTGTCTTTTTACAATTCAGACACTTAATTGTGATTTTTGTAAGTTTACACATTCAATTGTTAAATTGTGTCAAGTTTAGACACTAAAATTGTCAATATCCCTGATTTGGATCCTACATGGCTTCTAGTTATAATATAAAAATGGATCTGATGTGGCCACATTAGCATCGATCATCAGATTCTGACCAAATGATCAATTTTGTCAAAATTAAATTCTGTATGTACTGAATTGTCAAGATTAAATGTTCTTGCTAAAATCGCAATTTCACTAACAGTTCATGATTTTTTATTTGTAATTATCCCTTTTAAAAATTAATTTTTATAGTCCCTCCGTTTTGTCTCCATCAAACTAGTTAAACATTTCACTAAAATTATAGTTAAAAATGTGTAAACTGCACTTTTATCCTTATTGAATTAATGTGTTAATGTGCTTATCTTGTGTAATTGTACATTTCTTGTGTTAAATTTCACCTCTCCTTTCTCTCTCTAGTTTGTTCTAGCTCTTCCATTTGAATGACAAATTCTGCTTTAGGTTACAATCTATGTGAAGTTAGAAATGGGAAGGGCAGTGGATTGATTGAAGATCAATGTTGGTGTTTTGTGAACCTTATTCCGAGTGTATGATGGTTTGAATTTTGTTTGGTGTTTGATGCTCAAGGCCATAGAGGGTGGATTTGGAATCTTTAGAGGCATAGTGTAATTGAATTTGATTATGGTTGAAGTATATAAAGTTTGAAATCAATTCGGTATTTGATGGCTTGCTCCCCACTTTCTTTTTTTGATTGATTGTTTGTTTATACACACATACACACACATATAGATAGTTGAAGTAAACGAAGCTTTAAATTAGTTTGGATTTTGATTGAGTTCTAGTAAATGACAAATAGACAATGTTAATTTCTTGTATCTGTGGGTGGTGATAGATTTGAAGTATGGAGAGAGATATAATGAGAAATGATAAATTAAGGAGTGAAAGAGGGTGTTAATTTGAATTATGGTGAGATATGTAATGGTGAAAGGAAAAAAACAAGTGAATGATAGTGTTAATTTGTTTATTTCATTTTCTAATGCAGCTTTTGCTTTATTTTTAGAAGAAATTGAGTTGCTAAAAGTGCTACTAACAAGGTTAAGAGATCTACTTATTGTGTTTATTTTTTAAGGAAATGTTAATTTTGTATTGAAATCATTGATTCTTTTATACCTAATTTTTTTATCTTAAATTTAGGGTGACTAATGAAAAAAATATGATAACAAAATGATTAAACTGTTTGGAAGAGTTAAAATAGAGGCATTGTCAAATTAATTAATTCTTTGGAAACAGGGGTATTTCTCGATAATTAAGGAAATAAATACCCTTTCTTCTCTTTCCATACAATTCATATCACTCAAAACTCTTACTACATACTTATAGGTAGTTTCACGTTACAAGAAGGTAAACTTCAACCTGTTAGCATTCCATTATCCACAAGAAAACAAGATATGAACTCTCAAAATTTGAATCTAGGAGATGCAAGACTGTTATAGATGCTAAAGATATGATATGATTATGTAATTAATTAGGATTTATTAGGAGCTTGATTCTAGGTATTAGTTTCCATATGTAACTAGTTTGTTTGTATATATAGTACCTTGTATACCAATTTGATATGGTAAAAATATAGAAACACATTATTTTACATGGTATCAGAGCCTTTTCTCTGAAAATATTAGTTCTTGGAGTGCCTTCTGCCCCAGTGTGGAGAAGAGGTAGCCGCCGCATTTTCATTTTGACTCTGTTCTGTGAAGCAGGGAGGTTGAAATCCAAGTTTCTACTGAGGAGTGGTTGTTTGTTGACACCACTGGTTTGAGGAGGAGCGTCGTTCGCCGATCGGCGTTTTTGCAAGTTTCGGTCATCAGAAGGCTTGCGAGTGAGCGTCATGCGCCGCCACAAAGTTCCGCCACTTCCTCACTCGCCGGCGCGTGGGACGTCCTTCCAGCAGTCGATCTTCTTCTCCGGTGTCGACTCCTTCATCCTGACGTCCCTGTGTAGACACCTTTTGGGTTTGGTCCTTATTGCGTATCATTTTTTTTCTGGAATAGCGATTTGCTTTGTTTCATCTCTATGGTTCAACTCCTTCATCCTGACGTCCCTGTGCAGACACCTTTTGGGTTTGATCCTTATTGCATATTGTTTCTTTTCTGGAATAGCGATGTGCTTTGTTTCATCTCTGTTTCATCTCTGTTTCGTTTGACAGTTGCGATCTGCTTCGATTCAGTTTGTTTTGGAGTTTGGGTGACTTTAAGTTTTGTGAGGTGTTTGAGCATCCAAGATTGTGATTGAAGGAAATATGACTTCTAAGGTTTTTGAAGTACTTGCATTTGAGTATAATAAATTTCTCGAATATAAAAAAGCATTAGCTTCTAAGGTTTTGAAGTACCTGCATCCGAGTACGTTAAATTTCTTGAATATGAAAAAGCATTAAAATGTTCATCTCATCCTAGAGCTACTATTGCTAAACCAGGTAAAATCAATACACCCTCTTCGAATTCATAATGTGTTATTGACTCTGTTGTCTCAGATCATATGACAGGTAATCCTGACCTTTTTGTCCTCTCGCTGATCACATAATTCTCTTAATGTCACAATGACAGATGGTTTTAGTACTAGTGTTTTAGGTTCTGATTCTGTTAAAATAACTCCATCGTTGCCCTTGTCATCTGTTTTGTGTCTGCCAAAATTCACGGTCAAGTGCAGAATCAGAATATAGGGCTATGGCCAAGTTCGCATGTGAAATAATATGGATATATCAGTTCCTCACTGAAGTGGGTCTCAAGGTCTCTATTCCAGTGTGACAACCGAGCAACACTTCACATTGCTTCAAATCCAGTCTTCCATGAGCGAACGAAGCACATTGAGATCGATTGTTATTTTGTTTGTGAAAAGATCCAGAAAGGCTTGATTTTGATAGGACATGTGAAAACTGGGGAACAATTGGGAGACATATTCACAAGAGTTCTTAATGGAGTTAGGATTGATTATTTATGTAACAAGTTGGGCATGATTAACATCTATGCTCTAGCTTGAGGGAGAGTGTTAAAGATATGATATGATTATGTAATTAATTAGGATTGATTAGGAGCTTGATTCTAGGGATTAGCTTCCATATATAGCTAGTTAGTTTGTATATATATAGTATCTTGTATACCAATTTGATATGGTGAAAATATAGAAACACATTCTTTTACAATAGACAATCTTTTGAATGGTGATGAGGCTAGATCTTTAGTGTTAGGTCTATTATTTCCTAGTTTTCTAGGTGATAACTAAATGTATTAACTCAGAGAATAGAATACTTCATTTTTTGTATTTTGTCTTTTTTTTAGTATTTACAAAATACAGTTGCCTGTAACTGTTTCATGAATGTTGCAAGATCCTTGTTTCCTTTACATGAGACTTCAAATGCAAATAGCCATCAAGTTTGTGATTGTTATTTAAGTCCGTG